>JAVQIZ010153888.1:0-33222 GCA_036023535.2 Galaxias brevipinnis | reverse complement strand
TTTTTTTTTAAATCTATTTCTATTTATATGAAAATGTAAAACATTCACCTATATAATTACATTTACACTTGTGTGCATGTATGATAGAGCCGACCAATATAGCATATGTTTAGCAAATTTGATGAGGGGTTGAGATGACTTTGCAAAGCTGATAGAGGGTGTTTGAAAGCGAGGTCTCTAATAGTTATAAAAACCTTTTACACTGTAATATCAGCATGCCTCTTTATATAAAGTCATCTAGTAGTGACCAGTAACCCAGGATTTGGGACAGACATCGGCAACGATTTTTCATTACCAAAAAATAAATAAATATGTATAGCTTCACTTTTATCTGCCTGATACGTAAGCAGCAGAACTGAAAAACATGAATTGGCAAAACCTGCTAGGTAAAAATAAAATTTCATATTTCAAACCAAATACCTAGATTATTCTTCCAGAGCTGCCTCAAAGTCATGAATGTGGTGGTTAATTATGCAGATGATGGTTACTCTACCTATAAGAGTGGCAGACAGAGCGAGGCGAGGGGGCCCAGGGGCCATGCAGGGGCTCCTGAGGGCCAGCCAAAGGGCCACACAGCCTGTGCGCCTGAAGAGGACAGCCATGGCACAGCACACACACTCACAGAGAGAGGATCAAGCTAAAGACAGAGGAGAGGGTGTTGAGGGGGGAGGAGAGGGTAGAGACCACGTTAACTTCTGAGTGAGTCTTGGGCACAATAATTGTGTGTGAGACGTTCAGTAGAAAGCCCCTTAACATGCATTTGTGAGACTTGGAAAAAAGCTGTGTTGGCAGACGGACATGGAGTATAGTGTGTGTGGAGTTAGGCCCATCTAGTGGTAGGACTAGGGATGTGATCTGTTTGTGGGACACAGATAGAAAGATGGTGAAAAAGAGAGGCGGGGGACAGAAACGGAGAAAGGGGCTAGGGAGAAAGAGGCTATAAAAGTAAGAGCGCAACAATTAGAAGGAGGAAGAAAGGGATAGACATAGAGGAAGCTGTGAATGAGTTAATAAAGAAATCACATAAAAAGGTACTACAGTTTTGAATTCAGTTTGAATTTGTTTTTATATAAAGAAAGAAAACAAAAAGCTCTTAATATTTGAGTTTGCAAAAGGAAGCATCCAAAGTGTGTAGTTCCCAGTCAAGCTGCAGTAACTCAACTTAACACCGGGTGGCAGAACTGAAGAGTCTAATTTTAGAGACTTAGAAGGGGGATTTGTTTTTACTGAGGGCAGAACCGTTACTGAGCAGTGCAACACTGTAATGTCGTAGGCTGGCTGGGTTTCCCATCAGCATAAAACTGTATGAGACTGAAAGATTCAGAAAATCTCTTGTACCTCCAGCGATTTGACTCTTGAAATCATAGCAAAGGCACACTACTTGACATGCTATTACAAGTTTCTAGTGTCATGAATGTCTTTAATTGCATCTGTGTTTTATTTAAATGCTTGCATCAACAGTATGCCTGTCATTCTTCGATGGTCAATTCATGACAAAATAACTTTTCCCTTTATGATCAATAAAATCATAATGTGAGCACTCTTGTTCTAGTGACCTATATAGAGAGTGTATCTCATATTAGAAGGCACCCAGTAGTCATCATTCCATGCACTCTTGTTCAATTAAGTAAACAGTTACATTACACCCAGACATATGTAGTGTTGTGTTAAAGATGTCTGCTGCAGATATGGGTGGATAAAAAAAGCATGGTCTATAATTAAGACCAAACACATCAATAGCTGACTGAGGCAGTGTTGGCCGTATCATCAAAGAAGAGAGAGCAAAGGGATTACTCTTGCTCTCTGTGTAACATTGCTATACTGTACTCTCCCTTTGTTGACTCTCTCTAGTAATTCAGATATATAAATAATACCGATATGCAAGTTTCTAGTATTTAGTTTATGATAGACTCACGAATGAACACCATCTACTCTCTTTGACATTTCAAGGTGAGTAAGCCTGCAGGGTCAGCATTATCTTTCTCCAGTGACTCCAGTAAGTTAACCATATGCATCAGTTCTTGATCTCCTGTGGTGAGCCCTGTGTGTCAGCAGGCCCTTATACTGCGTTAAAAAAGACTGCACCCATTTGTAAAATAACATCAGTCCCAACCGCAACAAAACCACTATAATATGTAATGTTTAAGAAACTAAACGATTAGAGGGTGACCAAAATACATCACGGTATTATAAGCAACACACTAAATCATTAATGACTGATGACCTTAGAAGTCTTTGAAGCATTCAGAATAGAGTGCTCTGACTAATAATAAACTGTTGGAAAACTCTACTGGAAAAGACGTTCCTATTACCTTTAAAAACACGATCTTCTAAGTCATTCTTGATACATACAGGACATGACAGACATATACATAGAAAAATGCTGATTCATTTATTAGAAAAACGCAAAATTCAATATGTAGCAGACCCAACCACGCCAAAACGGATGTAAAGGCTTAATGACGGAGAGCTTGTTTGACTGAACTACCTTCTTTTGAAACATATAGCCTAATTTTAGTATATTTACGATTTGTCTGTCTTCTTGATCTTAAGCCTAGAGTATGCCCACCTGTAAAGTCATAGGTATACAATAGGCTTCACTAGCATTACAGTATGTAAGAAATATTTGCCATACAGAACTTACACCTTCTCAGGTATATGCCACAATAACATCACGGTCCATAGCAAAGCACTGTTACTAGGCTTGGAACATTAGTTTGAGAAACAATGATCGAAACAAATCCACTCGTTCAACAAATGTTTTTAGCACCAGTGTGGTTTGTTGACAGGATAAAGACACTACTCTTCATTGCCAATATCAATTTAGACAACTAAAGCACCAGCTGAACACAGTCGATTATCAATCTGATATGGTTTGCACTTTTGGGGAAATAACCAGCACAAGATGTTAGGCATGACCATGTAGCTGTGTGTGACACACTGTCAGTAAGAGAGTTGATTTTGGCACACAGCAAGCACAATGTGCTGTACAGCAATGTACCCAATGGACATTGGCCAAAATACTAGATGGACAATGCAAGGCTTCTAAAACATTTAGTCAGATGAATTGTGAGTCAACGCACTCAATTGCACTTTCGTACTGTATATATCTATAATCTCGGCCCAGTTATTTATTAGTATGTTGTATATAGACAGTACACAATATAGAAACTATTTTGGAAATCTCAAAAAAGGTTTATCAATGGTGTGATGCCCATACCAATGATTGACTAGTTATTGCTTAATAATATCCACATAGGGAGTTGGCCATAGTTTGATGGAATCATTATTTAATTGTTGTGACTGTCTTCAAGACCAAATGTACACGCTAATTGATGCGCCATATTGAAACGCAACTGGTTGGTCGAATGCCAAGTAATTATGTCGTATTACAGACGAGTTTAATTGCACTGACATCTTCCACGTAAGACGAAAGTAATATTAGCTCTATTTTATGTAAATAATAATCTTGAACACCGGCTGGTTGACATATAATGCTTAAGGCCCAGTCTTCACATACCATTACGATCACTTTGACATCCCAACCATTTATGTTGTTGCAAATTGACTTCGCTACTTCCATTACTTATATTTCGATTATATTATTACACCCAGAAGGATTTGTAATGACATAGGTCAGTTGCATGGGAACGACGAGAAATACACTTAAGCGATATATTTATGTTCAAAGTGACTTGCCAATACAAAGCTATACAATATGAATTGGACTATAGGGCGCACGTACCTGTCTGAAGAGGCAGTGATAAAGATATGCAGAAACTAAAAAATATAGCAAAGAGTTTGCAATAGGTCCGCTGGCCGTTCATTTGTTGTCAACAGAAGTAAACAGGCAGACTGTAGTTTTAGGTTAATGACAAGTGCATTGTGGGAAATTCCGCTGCCACACCGATCTCCAAATATGAGCATGACTCGGGAAGAATTTGATGCTGCTCTGAGTCTGTTGGATGAATAAAAAGGCCAAGCACAACCTCTGTTGCCGCAGAATGCACCCATTTAAAAATAAATGTCTAATACTAACAATGTATGCTGTGATATTGCTGTATATAGCCACACATTAAACGGACATGGCGAAATTGTAGTTGATAACGTGCAGGCATGTCATCTTTATGTATTAATTTATAGTTTTGGATAATTTCTGGTGAAAATATTGAGCAGACTTCACGCATTTATAGGCTACCATACCGTTTTACATTTGTTGATCTCGATTATCTTCCTGTGTATCTATGACCATCTATTGTCATCTGTACCCTAGAGCTGTGCCATGGGCCACCCTATTGTGCCATTTATTTACCTCTTACCCTAACCCCAAGTAAAACCTAACCAAGAAACCTATAACATGCAAGAATATTATTATTATTGCAGCAGGAAAAGACAACAAACAGTTAAAACCCCTAATAAACCTTTAATTATAGGCATTTTTACAAGACAAGTGACAAATTACATTAAAACATCTGAACCTTTTTAAATGTCTGGATTATTGTACACCTTCCCTTCGCTGGCTTGCAGGACAGGGATATTGGTCGATTTGAAACAATACAATGTAAATTAAGCTGCATATAATAGTACATTACACAGTAATATCAATGTACAGTGTTTACATAAAATACACCAGAGGAAAAAAAAAAAAAAAAAGAGGATGAAGCTGAATTTCAAGCACCAGCCACCCAGTAGTGCCACCACACACCAAACTAACATTCACCCTTGATAAAGTCAATGCAGAAGAAATAAACCTGCAGGTGCACCAATATCAGGCTGGAAATATACAAAAATAGATTGCGCATGATGCACTTGCGTACAGCAAATCAAACAATTGGCATTCATTTCTCAAAGTCTTTATTTATTTTTAATAATTTTCTTACATATCCCAACAATTGTTTAAAGTGAACGGTAAGGTCACACTTGAACAAGAGAAAGGGGGACAGGGGACTTTAATGTGAACACATAGTAACAAATCTAAGCACAGTAAAATCACTTAACCCGACTTATAAAAAGTTGGAGCAGAGCATTTGGTAGAACAAGAGAAAAAAAAACCTACAAAACACTTTTTCTAAAGAGATTTGGAACAACTGCCAAAAGAAAACTAAAACTTTCAAAGCAGGTCTTTCTTGCCCTTTAAATGTTTGTACCGATATCAACATTTTTAAAACCCCAATACATTCTCTATTATGCAGTGCCAGTCATTTTAAAAAGCACAAAGTTAAGGCACAAATGGGTTATCTGTTCTGTATCTGTTAAGGTGTTTGCATCAGGTCTATACTATTTTGAATGTGCATCGTTTGAACAACATTTTGCTGCAAATACGGCACACCACTTTCAATTACACCGCATTTCTAGAAAAGCTAAAAAATATGTTTGACTATATGGTGTCAACCTCTGATCTTGAACATCTGTCTGAATACCAAAACTTACAACCAATTGATTAATTTGGTAAGTTTGGTCTGCATAAAGAGGTTGAGTTGGGGTGGTTCCTCAATAACACTCCTTGCAACGCATCCTAAACCACTGTCTGCCTTTGACTCAGCATAACAATCAGTTCGGGAGGGGGGAGCTTAAATTATGTTTATCAAGCATGGCTGAAAATATTCAAAGGGATGATGTACAACTAAGTTATTGCTGATTCTTTTAAATGGCAATAGATCTCTGAGTACAATGACCATGGAATCTGAGCTTAACATAAATGACAGTCTATGTACTCATATTGAGCTTTTGATCATGTACACAATCAACACGAAGACAACACTTGCGCACCATACAGCCAAAATGCACACCATATCCCCACATCGAATGCCTTTAAAGTCATTGTATAGAGATCAAACCGAGTAGACTACTACTGTTGTTTTTTGGTATATAAGTAACAACTTTAGGAGTATAACTCATGTCCAAGGAATCTGCAGATAGGTGACTGACTGTTGATGGAAAAAAAGAGTGTAATAGTATGAACTAGTATAAATTAGCCTAAAAATCAAAAAACGCTTATAACAGTTACAAAATATAATATAACATGGGAATACATTGGAATATAACTTGAACGTACATATTCAGGGGATTTTCTCCTGTTCTTTTTTTAAAGTAGGGAAAAGAAATGGCAACAAGTGGAATATAAATGAAAAGCAAGAGTGGAATACTATGGCTTAGAGAGCGACCGCATTCTTACTCTCTTTACACAAGGGTGCATTATCATTTGATCAAACACTATTTAAAGTAAATCTGGTTCTCAAACCCCTATCCACTTCAGCTATTCCACAAAAAACTTGCCGCTGGATACAGATGCAGTCAGTTCAAAGTCTTGAGCAGCAATATAAATGACAGCTTATGGTTCTGCTTTTAATACATGAATTGACAAAGCTACCACCACCTTTAAGGTGTTTTTACAAGCCCCCTGCAATTATGTGTTTGTGCATGCTTACCTCCTCCTTGACTGAAAGAAGAAATTGAGTACAGAACCTCAAAGATCCTCAGGAAACAAACGTCCTCATGTTTTTAGTCAAACTTTGAAAAGAGACACACTGTCCCCCAGCACATGCAACTATTCCCATGTATAGCTCAACTTTGCCTCAAAATGGGACCAGTTAAATAAAACGGGGGGAAAATATGTCTCTTGCTTATCTTTCTAAATCTGTGACTAGAACTGGAAGCCTTTTGTTTCCTTGAAAATCCATGACAGTTGTAATACAAAAAAAATTAACAATAAGGAAATAATATATATTGTCCACTGCACCAGCAAACAGCTGACAACAGTATTCTCATGCAATGCTCCTCCTGTGCCCGCTTCTCTCAGCCCGTGGGTGTTCAAGTGATCATCCAAGTTGTTTCTGCCATCCATATAAAAAGATTATAAACAACCAAAAGTCCCAGATAGTCCAAAACAACCAATTCAAAGCTCCTATTTGGGGGGACATGAAGCAGAAGTCTTGTTTTTCGGTCCCCGTGTAAAAAAGGAAAAAAGAAAAAAAAATGAAGAAAAAGAAAAAAAAGAGCTTGGCCCCTGTCTCTGTGACGCAGCAGTGAAGAGGTTAGACGGGCACTGCGATCAGTAGATGTTGGGGATTGGGGTGGGTCTTGTTGCAGGAGCTGGAGGGGCTGATGTCCAGTAAAGGGGGAGCCGATGTGGAGGCTGATTAAGCGAGAAAACCAAACAATAAGAAGAAATAGTGAGGTTATGCATGTTCTTTAAGCCCTACTCTTCTCAGGAGAAGCCCAGGGAGGTGGAAGGTGATGCATTGGTGCGATGGCGCTGACATGACATGGTGTTCATGAGGGTGCTGGAGGGCTTCAGGGGCGTGTTGCTACCCTGTGCCTGCGGGAAGCGCTGGTGGTAGCGGTCCAAACGCAGGTACTTCACTGTCACCAGTTTACCTGCACAATGACAAACGGAAGGATATTCAAATACAATACGCAAAATGTGACACGCAAGATAGGCAAGCAATGTATGCCACAGAACCCCAAGTCAAAGCTTACACATTTTTATGTGGAAAAGTTGTTTTGCTGGCATGTAGATCTAGGCGTTGTATGAAAGTACGTTTATATTTATTTACGTTTTCTTGCGATGGAGAACTTCATTGGTTCTAAAATTGGCATATATCAGTAACTATACCACAGAAGGTACTACTCCAAGAGCAACATACTCGTTGACATATTTTGGAGACATAGTCATTAAAGACACTAATTGTTTAGCTAGTGGTCCGTATTCTGTACACCTCACCTGAATGATCGTGGACACAAATTATAAAAAAAGCTATTATCCATACCCAAATGATCAAACAGTGTGGTGTTTGCCAACAGACAGGATTGTGATTTAATTGAGCCACTTGCGATTATACATATTCACTTTTTATACATGGAACTAATACTATAAATACAAAAAAGAACAATAGAGCCCTAACATGAGAGACAAGCTGCAATTGATGCCAAGCAAGTGCAATTATAAGTAATGTATTTACCATCAAACCACGAGCCATGAAGTGCCTTAAAGGCTTTCCCTGAGTGCTCGGCAGACAGACACTTCACGTAGACACAACCCTGAAAACCCAAACAAACAGGAAATTAGAGCAAAATCAATTGTGCACATAAAAAGCTTAAAAAGGTGAGGCTAAGCTAACCTGTCACCAAGCTAAAACTGTTCAAAATAATTTATATAGCAGAAAACAGTATTCACTTAAAAAATGACTTTAAAATTATGAAAATAGAACCAGTGATTCATTAAAACCCACTTCTCTTGAGTTCTTGTCTACTGCGATGTGGACGATGCCGTCGTTATCACAGCACTTCTCCAAAATGGCCTCGTGGATGGCCAGGTGCCAGTTCTCCCCAACCTCCCTAGAAACAAACACACAACACAAGCGGAAAATATAATGGGTGGAGTTTTGAAATATCTCAGGTATGCTAGTGACTAGGTGTCCTAGTTATGTAGAATGGCTTTCATCATTACAAATGGTTGCTGAATGTGTCACAACACTATGAGTATTGGTCACTGCTGTGGTGTGAACATTTGTCATATTGCAATGTAGTCACTTCAATTACAAATGCAACCCAAAGGTCAGTTCAAATCCAAAGTTTGGCTCCATAAAACGTTTGCAACAACACATTCTTCTGGTCCACAAAAACAAAGCTCCAGTTTGTCGTACAGAAAGTCAAAATATTTTTCTTTTTGTGAAGCCTGGAGCTAAGCCTGGCCCTGGCCAACTTGTTGTTCATAGCTAAATGTGTGTGCAGTAGACACTCACATGACTGGATCAAACATATTTCTAATCTTGAGACATGGTGTCAGGCTGTTAGGAGGAGAGTTCCTTCTGTCCAAAGGAAACGCTGATGTGAAGAAGAAAAAAAAAAAACAAGTCAGCCAAGTGTTTCAAAATGAACAGGATTAAAGTGTTACAACATCCATTATGCCACAATTCAAACTGTAGCAAAGCTTTCTTATACTACCAAATATGATGCGTAGCTATATATAGCGTTAGCTCTGCACTCCAACTTAGATATGAACTCCAACATAAACCAGCTTCAGAATGTTGGTGGTTTTAAGTGTTTGTTTGAGCAGTGCTTAAAGAAGCTGCCTGGTTACTTGCCCCAACGCTGTGTTGAAAAATATCTGAAAACACACTTGATGTACTCAGGCCAGTAGCAGAAACTTGATCCAGAAGTTAATGAGTGTCCCGGTTACCTTTGCCCTGCCACCTTTTGGGAGGGATCTTGTCACAAGTTAGCGAAGGCTGAATCCACCGCCAGACCAGGAAGTCTGCTCCACCGATCCGCTGTGATTCGGTTCGGATTCGCGACTCATTGGCTGACAGGAAGGACACAGCTCTATCCCACACTTTCTTCATTTTCTTCCTTTAAAAAAAAGGGACAAAACCTTTGTACTTCGGTAGATCATGTTTCCTTGATGTATGGATTATAAAGAAAAAACATGAAACCTATAGAAAAGATCCCAATCCTTTGACTCTTAAAAGTGAAGTGAACTGAAAACCAATACCTATTTTACACAATGAAGACAGAATACCATCCAGACTAGTTGGTGGTACTCAGAAAAGTATTACATGAATGATCACACAAGACACAGGATAATGTGATACATCAGTCAGAAATCAAAGAGGGCTTTAGATTGCCTCTAAAATCTAGATTAGCAGAGCAAGAAATACCCAAAGCCACATTCAAAAACAGGTCTCCCTGCTGACACTAGGAGGAGGATGTTGCTGACCTCTCCTGTGGTTGGACCAGCGAGTCTCTCACGTGGGGGATAGGCAGGTAGGGCTGCAGGTCCTTGCTCTCCTGGCATGCCTCGTTGTGGCTTCGCAACACATCTGGGCGGATTACAAAAAATGTAAATTAATCCAAATGGACAGTAACACAGGAAAGGAACAGGTTCCAGGGAAACAGGTACAACCGGTTCTTCGGGCAGTTCAACACTGGAGGGAGGAGTCCATTGCCACTCTCAAGGACTGTTTTGAAACTACAGACATGGCAGACTGTTCCATGTTGCTGCGGATCGGGACATTGATGAGTACACAAACTCTGGGGACCTGGAGGGTTTAAAGAAGTCTAAATACGACCTACGGAAAGCCGTCCGAGATGCTAAAAGAGTCTACAGGGACAAACTGGATCCCAGCTATCACAGCTCTGACCCCAGACGCATGCGGTGTGGTCTACGTTCCAACACAGACTATAAAGGGAGAAACAGCAGTGTTACCCAGCCCGTTGCCTCTCTTCCCAATGAGCTCAATACCTTCTACGCTAGGTTTGAGGCTAGGTGCACTCTGTCCCTAACTACAGCTGATGTGAGGAGAGCTCTTAAAAATAGTTTCCAATAGGAAGTCACAAGGGCCAGATGATATTCCCGATCGTGCCCTCAGTGTGTGCACTGACCAGTTTGAGCGGCTAGTCAAATCCCACATCTGCTCCATCCTTCCTCGCACCCGGACCCCCTTCAACTTGCATACTGCCCCGATAGATCTACAGATGACGCCATCGCCCTGACAGTGTACACGATCCTCTCCCATATGGATAAGGGGAACACATACGTGAGAATGCTATTTATAGACTACAAATCAGCATTCAACACCATCGTACTCGCTAATGTCTCTGGGCCTTAAATCCTCCCTATGTAACTGGATTATGAACTTCCTGACGGGCAGACTCAAGGTGGTGAGAAGGGGTAACATCACCTACTCTGCTCTGCTCTGCTCTGACCCTGGACACTTGAGCCCCTCAGGGCTGCGTGTTTAGTCCCCTCCTGTACGCCCTGTTCATGCATGATTGTGTGGCCACGCGCAGCAGCAACACTATCCTGAAGTTTGCAGACGATACCACCATCCTGGGTCTCAGCTCCAACAATAATAATAACAATACATTTAATTTATAGGCGCCTTTCTAAACACCCAAGGCCTCCCAATGAGACCGGCAACAGAGAAGAGCTCAGCGAGGTCACTCTATTCTCAGACTGTTGTGTATATATTTTATTTATAGATTTTACATTTTTATTATTCATACTACTAGTTGGTGGGAGCCTTGTTATAAGAGTTTCACTGTACAGAATGACCGTGTTAGTCTGTGCATTTGATACATAAAACACTTTGACTTTGAAATTGACCAGTGAGAGCAACTGCAGTTTCTGCCTCAAGCTGTCATGAGAAAGATCTAACTCTAAACAAAAACTATTTGTACTATAGGTTAACACAACCAGTTGCACATAAACTTTAAAACACAAAATGGAGTGCTCATACAGGCACTCAGCTCAAGGTACTGAATAACATGGCAGTCAGTAGAGAACAAAATAACCAACAACAACAGGGAAATGGAGAGGTCATTTCTTGTGCCTCTTACCAATGATCCTCTCCACCATGTCATACATCTGTCTGGTCTCTTCTTCCTCTCTCCTCCAGCGGTATTTCATGTAGTACACCAAACCCCACATCAGTCCAATCACTAGAAAAACACAAATAGTGAAAGTGTGATTAAAAAAAAAAAAAGAGGGGAGGGGTGAGGGAGAGATCATAATTCTACACTAAACTACATAGTATCTATTTCTCTTTATTGTTCATCAAAGGAGG
This sequence comes from Galaxias brevipinnis, assembly GCA_036023535.2. NCBI lineage: Eukaryota > Metazoa > Chordata > Actinopteri > Galaxiiformes > Galaxiidae > Galaxias > Galaxias brevipinnis. Next base: position 21,655 of record JAVQIZ010153888.1, on the reverse strand, counting down.
ATATTGAAGAGTCAATCGTCACCAATGGGGAGTAGTGTTCTCTGGCTGCATACAGACGGGCCAGGACTTACCTCCCAGGAAAAGGAGCACTCTGTTGATGACGGTGAAGAAGGCTCGGCGGAAGCGACAGACAAAAGACATTTTGGGATGGGTGGACTCCAGCTGGGCAATCTCAGACACATCTGTGACTGGCTCCTCTGGGGACCCACCGATCAGCCTGGACACACACACAAAAAGAAACCAAAACACACACAGAAAGAGAAACAGCGTGATTTTAGAGAGAAAAGCATTACAGGCACATGCAAACATACAAAAGAGACGCTGTGAAGGATTTGTCTTTGACATTGTTGTCAGTCAACGGCTATTTGATCAAAGATAATGCAACATGTAGTAACCGAGTCACCTAATTCCAACATCCTCCCCTGTTGTGATGACCCACTCAAGAGAAACATGGATGAAATTGGCATAGGCCTGGTTCTGACCCTAGAGGGAAAAGAGAGAGGAACATAAGTGTATGTCGGTAGGCCTTTTTTAAGATAGTGACATGAACCTTTATGCATTTGAATTTTTCAAGCTGTCATTCTGTTGAACAGTCTGGAGTGTGAATCATGCATGAGGTCGGCATAACTGTGACAATGCAGAAGTGAACAAGATGACACATACCTCCAAATGCACTGTGGCTTCCTCCATAGACAGACTCCTGTTTGGCCTGTCTTCCTGGTTGCCACAGTCATGTTCCCCTGGGAGGTAAGACGGGACACAAGGATTAAACATTGAACTCTAATAACAACGTGTCCAATGTTTAAAGATTAACGTACATTCTTATATGACTAAATGTATATGATGAGGCTGATGTCGTGTCGTTTTAATCCACTGGATAAATTTTACAATATTTGGTGTTAGGTAATTTCCCCAATTATTTTTTCTAGTTTTCAGTTCTCTGTTAATTATATATCATACTGTCAAATGTCCATCAATAGTAAAGCTGCTGTACCAATTCATAGCATTCTGTAGGCATTTGCTTCACTGACATCATATAAAAAAGTAAATAAAATCACAAACAAAATGTATATAAATTAGAAATAATTTGGAACTAAAATATCTACTCCAAAAACCGTCTAAATTCCAATAATACATTTAATTAAAAAAAATATTAGCATATCTGTAGCATGGTCCCTTATAACACTGCACTGTTAATTTGAGAGCTCCCGCTTCTCAGATGCTGCAGTGGTAAGTCAACCAGCAACAGTGAGGTGGAAATACATATCACTAACACCCGGTTTTGTAACACCACTACTTTGTCCCTGGTAAAAAGATATGTAGTTGATCTGACATTATATATTACCCAAGTAGTGGCCAATAGGTTCTTAAACTTTGGTACACCATGTTCGTGACTGAGTATTTGCATGAATTACAATTATTCATGCTTGCATTTGATCAATTCCATCATTCTACATCACAGAAATCATAGAGCCATACACAATCCCACACATTACTTCTCAAAGTACGAATAATAAAAAATAAAAAAATCTTGAAACGATCCATTGACAGAACATATCAATGTCAGACAGAAAAATACATACCTGCAACGACAGCAAGGTGGTCATGGAGGTTAAGCAAGAGTTTGAGAATAATGTCCTTTTCTGACTGGTTCTATTAAAAAGAAAGGCACAGGGCTTATTAATGACCAAGTTCTAATAAAGTCATTAACCAACAGAAAAAGAGAAAATACACACTCCAAGAAGAATAAACGCTTGTCATCAGATTCACATACAATACCCTACACTACAGTACAGTTAAGGACCAACACCATTCATTGATTCTGCCATGACAAACACATTCTGAGTTTGACCCTTATAAATAAAAAACTGGAGGAGAATGTGTACTTACATAAGAATTGTCAAAATCTTTTCCAAACGGGTGGTTCTTGACTGCAAGAAACAAATGGAATAAATAATTAGTGTGACTATTGAAGCGTTCAGACCCAGACAGCAAACTACTTGACTGTAGGGGTTTGAGAGACAGAAGGAAAAATAGACAGAGACAAAACTACAAAGAGAGAAAGAAAGTGAGCGATGTGCTGAAACATATCCGCAGAAGAATTTACCATAATTAACCATGGCCGCCCTCTTTCACAACATGCTCTAGTGTTTAGATGGAGGGGAGGTCTGAGACTACAGACTCACACTTGAGTCACTGTCTGAACTCTGAGCACCCCTTTACTTTTGGATGCAGCCCAAGATTAGCAAGTCAGGCTGTGACAGTAAGCATTACTAAATTTTTAGACACTGTGTCTGCACTTGAGGAAAGCCTATACTTAGCAAAGATAAAGTGTCAAAGATTGGAATTAAAACAAAAATTTTACTAATATAGTTTTCATAAACTTTTTATTTTTACAAATGGAGCAGTCAGAGGAAAGCTAAAACCTTTGGTAATGGCTAGGCTATATCATATAAAGACCCGTAACCTTCAAAAATAGGCTACATGTACTATCAGAACCGTTTCAACTTAGACCCTTTTCAAAAAGAGACGGCTCTACCACAATCAGAGGATGGCATTTGGTTAGACATGTCTCTTAACTTAACTAAGACCCATTTAGGCCAACTATAATGGTGTGTGTGTCCATCCATTTGTCCAAGTGATCGTAAGTGTGCTTAAGTGTGGCTGCATGCATACAGCTTTTGTGGTTGCCAGTCAGTCAGACGATGCTCTGGCTTGCCGGCTCTTCATTTGTGTCCCAAGAGGACCAAACAACTAGGACGGTTTAACTTGTGTACTGACCTAGATGTCTGCCACGTGCTCTTAAGTCAAAGCCCTTTCCCTGAGAATCTCTGATACGCCACTGGCACAGGAACTGGCTGGCAGAGAGACTCCATTATTTATAAATTCCCCTTTACAACATTATAGCTTGTATGAACTTCCTACCATAGGCTAGGCCAATGCAATGTTAGATATAAAACCACAAGATTATTGCAATGTAGTCAAAGGCTAAATGTGCTTACATTTAAACTTTAGCTTAAAGTTGTAATGTTGTATAGACAATCTGTTGCATTTAGCCTTACAGAAAATTTGTTGTCAGAGAGTTTATCAATGGGTCGGAATTGTTGTGCCTACTTTTGGAATAGTTTTCTATGATTCTATAAGTGGTTACAACATCTACTAAACCTTCAGTACCTAATGGGCCTAATATAATACATGACAGGTGATTTTAATCTACTCTATATCGATAAGAAGGAGAAGGCAAAACTCATAACTAGTGCTACAATGTCCAGTGATCAACTGCCCAACTAAGAAATGCAACTGGATGGTTGCTAAACCCAAGTATATGCTGTTGACAAACTATATTTGCTGCCAAATATGGAAGGGACAGAACGGCAACTATCGGGGCTCCAGACTAACAATTCATACTAATGGCAGTGTTGCCACTCAGTTTTTCAGTTAGTGGCAGCAGCACAAAAACTGGCAGCTTTTTTTTTGGTATTTCATGTGAAATCATGATTTTTTTTATACCGGTTGGACTTTTGGCATACTATACCAGGGAGAGACAAAGAAAGAAATGCTGCCAGTTGGTAGTTCAAAGGAAGATAATGATCAAACAAAATCGCCAAACTGTTTGACGAAAATATGATAATATTTTATTAATAACAAAAAATAAACGAAAATCAGGTGGCATCACAAGCACCAAAGGCTCATTTATTTAGCAAAATTACATATCTTCAGGAAGTAAATCCTAGGGATTTAAATAGACCTTGTGAGAGAACATACATGCTCGTATACCGCAATCTAAGCATGAGTTTACTCATTCTCTTAGAACTTTAGATCAAGTTCAAGAGACCTCAAAGCATCAAAGCAAGGGGAGAAGCTCGCTAGGTGATGGTTATATCTGGACTGGTTATATCTGGGCATTTTATATCGGGACCATTTTCAGTGGCCTTTATTTATGGAAAACACAAAAATGAAGCATGAAATATGTGCAAACATTGTAGGGTATAATATGATATTTAACTATCTAAATATACTCACTGACAACGTCCACCTCCGAGTCCCCAGCAGACGCACCCATTCTCAGGTAGTACATTACACCAAGCAACATGAAGAAGAGGAACGCTGCTGTTAGGAGGATCATGGACAGGTAATGGGCACTAAAACCACCGGTGGAGGACACCTCGTCCCTTTTGAACTGCTGGAGAAGATCATCTTCAGGTACAGTGAGCTTCTGCTTAAGCGTTGCCTGGCTGTAGGAATGGTTGGGGCCCGTGTGGTTCGAGGAGTGGTTGGGTCGGTAGTTTGCGGAAAGGGTGGTATAGTTTGAGAACCGTGGTCTCAAACCAATGCTGAACCTACCAGAACCGCTACCACTGGAGGTCCCGTCCCCACTGTCGACGTGGTTCTTGTTGTAGGGGCTGCTGTAGCTGCTGCTCTCCCTAGCGTTTTCACCCATTACACCAGGCAGGGACACGTACATAGACCGCCTAGAATAATTGCGGTTGAGCAGGCCGCCACTCAACGACGACTCACCGGGGCCTCTCTTCTTGCCGTCCTCCTCTTCCTCCTCCCTACGGTCACCCACCATGTCTAGACTCCTAGCGCCAGGCATGTCATTTAGTCTTATTGCGCCTCCCGTCTTTTCCTGGCCGCTCCCCGACCCTCTGGTACTTCTGTGGGGAGGCGACCCAGATTTTGTGTGACTCCGTCTGGATAGCAGACGCCGATCGCGCTGCCGGTCGGCTGAGTTAGATATGGCCTCTTCCTCCTCCTCCTCTTCGTCCGAATCAGAATAATCCACGGCAAGCTTGCTGGAATTCAAGTGAGACGCCCCGCTGCCATTCAGAGACCGAGAGTCTCTCTTCACCTCACCATCGTAGTCGTCGTCTTCCCCCACCTCAACGTAACCCCTTGCCTCCATTGTCTGCGAAATCTCAAGGCTCGATTTTCCCCGGTCTCCCAACCCAAGAGGCCCAAATCCGCTTCTTGTAGCCTCTAGTAGCAAGGGAGAGTAACTGTTGCTGTTACTCACAGCAGCTCCTCCGAGGCTGTTTCGAGTGGAGGCGGGTGTTCCTGTTGTAGGCCTGATCTGCGGCGGTTGTTGATACCCTGAGCCTCGGTCTCTCCTGCCACTGTGGTTAGAGCCTCTCTTTTTCTGGGGCGCCTCAACATCAGATTCGTCTGAGCTAAAGCCCAAAACGAACTTTCCTGCTCCATCGGCACGTTTTTCGTTAAGTGCCGGACGACCGCCGGGGCTACTGCTAGGGCTCAGGTGCGTGACGTCATTGCTGGTTGGCCTGGCTCTGAATCCTGAAGCTCCCGCCGCTGTGTTGCTGCTGTGGCCACCGCCACTACTGTTGTTGTTGATGCTGCCACTGTTACGCGTTTTCCCGGACCTAGAACCACGCTGTTGCTGCTCTTCGCGTAGTTTTTTTAATTTCTTTAAATACACAGGTCGAGTGTTCTCTGTGACCGGGCCTGGGGTAAATCCAAAGCGCTTTAACTCAGAGAAAAGCTCCTCATCCGTTAACTGCGCTGTCGCCATCTTTAACGAAAAGCACAGAAAGCTCTGTGACGGAAGTGACGTTAAAATAGAAGGAGACTTGGGCTACGTTCGAAACCTACCATACCAAGGATGTAATAAAACGCTTTCTGAATTCAAGTAATTTGACGAACTGAAATACCCAATATATAACTCGACATTGTCCACTTGGGTTTTTCAATTTGCTTGACCATTTAATCACTATGTTATGTGTCATATGGGGGCAAACGTGTTGCTTGAAAACAGTAATGTTGGTCTAGTGCGCTTCTGTAGGAACATACCTAGTATTGGAGGTGCAGACAGCCATCGAACCATAGAAGATGCCTTTTATAAGTTCCCGCAAGTCTACAGCCTCATTTACATCCTTCCAAGACATGTTTTAATAAAATTTTGTTCTTGCAGACTAGTTAGGCCCTACACGTTGAGTCTTAAGCTGTCAAGGCTATCATAACCAAGCCAAGTGCACTTTAATAGAACATTTATTCTAGGTCCTATAAGGGGATTTGTTTGCTCTTTAGTTATATGGCTGGTCTATTCACTTTCAATACTGATTACTAACCACACAAAATGTAAGGCTCTGTCGGAGAACGCATTTAAAAATCAAAGACTATACCTGCCCGGTGATTCGTGACACCACTTCATGTCAAAGATCAACCATGTAAACACCAATGTGCTATATCGTCAATATTATGTAGCGTTTGCATAAGATTAGAGTTGACTGACTTAGACCAGTCTATAGCCTTGTTTGTATTTCATTAAAATACATACATGTACAATTTAGTTATAGACCAGTACATCTCAGTCTTAAAATGTATCATGAATCTTGACATTAGTTTATTGTTGCTCTTTTTTTTGTGGAATTCGATTATTTAGTCGTCTACCTTCTTGTAGCCTAATTGAGCTAAATAAATTAGGCGAAATTCGTATATGCTTTATAGATTTTAAATCCGAAATATGACCTAATATTGGAATCCATCCCATGAATAAAAAAAAACTATTTAATAGAACTTATAGTTAATTCAGCATATTTGTGTTATTCTCAAGTTATATTATTCCATTACCTTTTCTCAAAACGCTTACCATTTCAGGTACTATTCTTGATAGAAAAATATAGTCTTCCATTCTAGCGCATATGTGACTTACAGCAGGGTTTACTTTTGAAAGCACATGAACCTTATAAGACAAACCTATTGACAGCGGACCACACAGGAGGATGATTTGTCTTTATATCCACCCACGAGCACACACACACACACACACACACACACACACACACACACACGCACGCACACACACACGCACACACGATCACCCCTTCCCCCATTCCTTGTCTTCCCCCATTCCAAGTCTGAGGGCTTTGCATTGCGTGACGCACATTTGAGGAAATACTCATCAATCAATGTCATTTTGTTAGTACGATAGTTTGTCTAAATTTTAGAATAAAGTCTGTTTGATAAAAAAAAAAAAAAATCACTGCAGTTTTCCCAAAACATTTGAAATGAAGCCTTTTTTTTACTTTGAAAAAGCCAATGCCAGTTTTGTTTAGGGTTTTCCAATGGATATTGGAATACGCTTCTAATTAATTTGTCCATCAATATTGTTAACAGAAGTGGATTTCGAAGTCTTACTGTGATCATGCAGCTTCTTTTCTGTCCTTCTTCGCCACCCTGTGGCCATATGATCTCCAAGTGGTGTACACTGCAGGCTCCTATCTACGCAGCCAGCGAGGTAGGCTATAAGAGGACGCTGCACTTGCGCTTCATTCTATCAATTAAGACGTCGACTGAGTACAGTGCACAGCACATACAACTGAGCACCGTAAATCTTTTTTACATATGATTATAGATTGTAAGGTTGTTTAGTCAAGATGACAACCGACACACCTGTTTTTATATTCCCCCTCAAAACGTGTTTTCTTTTACTTTTATGGGGGTTAGTGAGTAAAGCTGCACTGGATCAAGGAAGTTTGTACATGTGGATTGATTCCAACCAAGCCAGGATCCTAATTGGTAATATATTTGATTATACTAAGGCTACGTTTTTACAATGTACAAAAGTTGAATTGTTTGATTATAATTTGCATTTAAAAAAGTTGGATTGTGACTTCAAAAGAACAGGTCATTTGTAATTTGAGACTTGCCGTGTAGTTTTATATAAAACATAATGTTGAATTATTCATAGGGTTTGAGGAGGATATTTTGATAGTATCAGAGGGAAAAATGGCCCCATTTACGCACGACTTCAGAAAGGCGCAGCAACGGATGCCCGCAATACCTGTCAATATCTACCACGTGAACTTCACCTGGCAAGCTACAGAACAGGTAAGCTGACTCGGTATATATTATTGTAAAATATCGGTTTGAAATGTTAACGTGCGCTAGCAAAAGGCTAGTCAAGACTATAATCTACATTACTGTGATCCAAACATGAGCCTAACATATTCAAGTTTCTTGATGCTGTAAGGATATAGAACGTGCCCCTTCCTCAAACCAAGTAGTTGCGAAGTCTAAAAACTCACTTATTACAACAATGTTTGCTCGCAATAAATTGGCAGAGTACAGTGTCCTTTTTTAAACATTATTATTATTATTATTATTATTATGATTATTGTTATTATTATTATTATCATTATAAGCTTATCTGTGCGTAAACAGCAAAGTTTGGAGATGAGAAGAAGCCGAACAGAGATCAGGGACCAGTTTCCTTTTTAATATTCAAATTCCCATCTCTTGCGGTATTTTACATGTTGGTGTCGTAGACCTGCCGCCACGGATCAAAGTGTAAAGCTGCCGCAAGGCCGCCTCTACAGGCATGTGCCAAGCATCTGGCCCATCTGCTCATTGAAAACATTGGTCAAATTCTCAGACGCGTGCCAGAACCGGCGCTCTTTATTGGAGGGAGAAAGTTCCATTTGATTTTGCTTTGTGCACTGTGTAATATGTGTTATGAGCAGCAGGTTTAACAATGACAGTTTTTTTAGCTGGGGTCTTACACACACTTGCCAGTCTGTGCTCCTTGAAAGCTTGACTTTTCTCTTGGGCACAGAAAACACAAATTTTGAGTGCAATAATATATTGTTGTACAGGTAGGTAAAAACTAGATGATCTGGTTTCCTATGGCTTCTTTTATAAACCAGAAATATTGCATTAGTTGCACATTCATTTGACTTGCCATGAAAAATAAATATGCAAACCAAGAATTCTAGAGAGTTTTCCCATCTAACAACTACTCCCCCTGCCCCCTCACCCTGCACCACAGGAGGTTACCCGTTATGGAATCCAGGGGCCACATGCAACATTGTAAACAGGTCAGAGATGCATGACCTCCCATCTTCCTGGAAGGGCAAGTCGGCAGGAAGACGGGCATGCTGAAAAATAGAAACAAACAGACAGGCACGCAGTTAGACAAGCGTGGCTAAGTCTAGATGACAGTACTGATTTTACGAATGGATGGTTGGAATCAAAAATGAACTCTGAACATTAAATATACTTATAATGGTTCACACAAATTGTACACCAATGTTGCACATTCAATTTAGTGTATTAAATTTTTTCATCATTCACTTTGACTGTTGCACGTGAGATCAACAGTGGGTGACATAGGCCTCTTAATGATGGGAAATAGAGTAGAACCAAGCAGTGTCTTATGCTTCTCCTTTTATATTACATTTCTCCGTCCCTTGGCACCAGGGCCTAACTAATGGGGTGTCCACACAAACTGAGATTATAATCTGGAAAAGGATGTAGAGTTGGCAGGAGAGAAATATATAGAAAGAGAGAGAGAGAGAGAGAGAGAGAGAGAGAGAGAGAGAGAGAGAGAGAATAGGACTTAAAGAAAAGTTAAAGTGAATGAATGAATGAATGAATGAATGAGGTAATGATGAAAAACTGATAGAAAAAAGAGAACAAGTGAAGCCAGAAAGACAGGGAGGTATAAGGGCAAGCAAGAGAGCGGCAGAAAAGGACAGAGAGACCCTCTCTGTTACCCCCTCACTTCAAAGGCACCGGCAGAGGCTTTAGGAACAAAGGGCCCCAGCATAAAAGGCTGCTGGCCGCCAGCGAGGAGGAGAGTTATCTGTGTTGGTTATTACCATTCAGCTGGAGGATTAAGCCCTGCTTCTTCTCCACACGGCTTGTGTACTTTTTCGTTTCATCAAGCAGGCTTTTATACACATGGGAAATTTCTATTTTACACAATGAAGGAAAATATTTGCCTCCTCTATTTTTTTTACGCTTTCATCTTTTTTTCTGGCCTGATATCTTGTGTGTTGTGACGGGGCCACAATCAGTTGACAAGTGTGTAATTTTCAAAGCGGGGCAACATTATTTAGCCAGTGGAAGGATGCACTTGTTTTTACATTCTAGATGGCACACACAGGCATACATAGTTCTAACTTTTGTCTATTTTGCAAGGCTTTTTTGTGGTTTAACTCAGTGTGGCCCCATTAACAGCCCTACCTCAATGCTTTTGGCTCATGATTAAGGCTCCATGATGAACATTAACATTCCTCTGACTAAGCACCAGGAAAATCAATAGATTTGCTGTGCTGCTTTATAGATGAGAAGTGTTTTACTGCTTGTTTTTTTATGTTGCAAAGAAGGAGGGGTGGTTTGATTTCAGGTTGTTAAAGCATACAAAAAGATATTCGGATGAAGCGGAGAAGAAGCAAAAGGCACCCTGCTGGCCTGTAATTGACTTAAAGAGCCTCTCCTCTCCTCTGTGTTGCAGGCAGAGTACTTCTACGAGTTCCAGAGCCTGCGCTCTATGGACAAAGACATCATGGACAACCCCACGGTGAACGTGCCTCTATTAGGCACTGTGCCACGCAAGCCCTCAGGTAGAGACACCCTCCTCCTGATACTCTTTTCAAGCATTGAAGGACAACCATTCAGCTTGTCACTAGGCCTTCAATTTAGATTTGAATGACTCAAACATCATACACACTCTCTGATATGGAAGAAAAGCATTCCAAGTTGCAAGCAAGTAACTTTTGATTTTTTTTATTCTAGGCAGAAAAAAGTGCTGTGATATTGATGCACGCTCAGTTTGATCCTCGATTTTGTATTGTGTATGTGTGCGCTCCTGTGTATTTATTTGTGTGTATGTGTGTGTGCGTGCGTGCGTACATGTGTCTGTGCGTGTGTGGATATGTCAGTGGTGCAGGTTAGCTTCCCCTGTCTTGGTGACCAAGATGGCGTGGCAGCCTTTGAGGTGACCGTCCTGGTTATGGATGCAGGCGGCAACATCATACTGAGGACCCCACACAATGCCATCTTCTTCAAAACCTGTCAAAAAGGTGAGAAAGAATTCAGTGTGTGTGTGTGTGTGTGTTTGTGTGTGTGTGTGTGTGTGTGTTTGTGTGTGTGTGTGTGTGTGTGTGTGTGTGTGTGTGTGTGTGTGTGATTAAGAGGAAAAAGTCAATGAAAACACATAGAGGTAGAAGGATGGGTTAAAAGAAAAATGTGCATTGAATTTATTTTACAATAGTGTTGCAGTAAAGGTATGATCCCAAACAAAGTTTTAACCCAATAGAACCGATTGGACATCACATATATCCCAAGGCCTACAATGCAAACCGGAAGATGATGTGATACCATTACAGAACCATCTGTACTGCTGCAATGTGTGAGTGAAACTAGGCTACGGTTGGTCTACTTCAATCACAATCTACATCAGGATCCAGGGTACTTAGATGGCTTTTGTGACCAAGAGGACAGAGTGACACAACCTGTCAATCACACATAGCACCCAACTCACTGACCAATGCTGGGCTATGATTTTATGCAAACGGCATGAGCTGCAGCTGTATGTGAAAAAGAGGGATTCCGACTCACTGCTGCCATTTTTGGTTGATCACACACCCTGCTACAGAGAGATCCAGCCACACTAGAGGTGTTTGTGCATGTACCCACCCCTGCACATTACTTTCAGCCCCCACCCCTACTCAAAACAGACCCACGCAACCTGAACAGCATTACATACATCCCTGATCCACTGATCCTTTCCGGCCTGTGACTCTTTCAACACAGGAAACAAGCTCTGGGGTGCAGCATTTCTTTGTGACAGCTGTCCAACGCCTCACACACTGTGACAAGAGGAGGTGGGGGTGGGGGCGAGCGGGAGCAGTGAGTGTCATTAGCCAACGGGCTAACTGATATCAGTTACAGGAAGCAGGACAACAAAACCCAGCTGCAAAAAGGGACTTGGGTTACATGTTCTGATGGCAGGGAACATAATGTGTGTGTTTAAATCCCAGTTGGTAACTACTGTATTTAAAACTGGATTAGCCCAAATTTTGCACAAACTTTTGATAGGCCGTTAGGTTGTCTATGGAAACTGGTCGCTGTGAAATAAATCTCTTCTGAGCCAACTGAAGTCATAGCCTACTTATTCTGTTATGGGTCCATAGCGGTAGTGACACTATGAATGTGCCTAAGACAAATTATTGTTTTATGAAGAACGTAGCAGCTGAAATATTGTCGCCAAATACGTAATTTCCCCAGGTTGAAATCAAGGGATGTTGTCTAAGATGCAAAAATTGGCCTCAGGAGCAAGCATCTTTATTTTGACTGTAGTGACAATATGTTTAATTTAGTTAAACTTTAGTTAAGTTTTATTTTTGGAACCAGTATTTATATAGGCCACAGAGATTCGTCATATTGTGATGGGTTTGCAAAATGGAACGGGAGGGATAGACAACGTTTTTGACAGCGGTGTTGACATTACTTTCCCACCTCAAATGTTTTCCCTAGAATTGTTTTGTGGAGCACTGGTTTTCGTTGCTTTGAACCCCTTCTCTCTCAATGGCATCTCACTGCACTGTATTGGAATGTCTGCTGGCCTTGAAGTGGTCTTGTGAGATGCATGCTATGGATAGTGTTAGGAAAAGATGGGGGAAGGGGCAGTCAGAGAGACAGTTTTTCTCTTATTCCTCTATATCTCTCTCTCTTTCTGCCTCCATTTCTGTTTCACTTGCTCTGGTTCTTCCTCCTTTCATGTTTTGTCTACCTCTGTTCTGTCTCACTCTAGCTAAGTGTCCTGGAGGTTGCCGTAATGGAGGCTTCTGCAATGAGAGGCAGGTGTGTGAGTGTCAAGATGGTTTCTACGGACCACACTGTGAGAAAGGTATACACCCTGAAACACCCCAGTGTCTTAAATACAAAACATAATTTTATCGTCACTTTATTTATGCGCTCAACAAGACTCAAATTCCCCAAGTAATGACTGACGTGCACTACGTCTGACTGACAAGTATACGATATCTTTAAATGGTTAAGTAAAAATGTTTATGATAGTTAAACAATGTGCCATGTATGACACATACACGGTTAGCCAATGAGTCTGAGACAACAAAATGGATTCTTATGCCTTTATGTAGATATGTGTAAAACTAAGGGAAATGTTTGTGGTGACTTCATGTTGCCTCCTGGCAGTGCACCCCCCAAAAGTCATAGAAATTACAAACTGCTGTTAAAGTCTGCCAGCTACATGCAGAGTACTTAAATGGAAGGGAAATTTATTTTTGGTTTCCCAGCCTGAAAGGGAAAAAAAGATCATGACCCAGCAGGTTGGGTGGCACAAGCATATGTTTTCCATCTATTTACAGTTTTAAGGGAGGGTTTAGAGAGTTATTGATACCAAAACTGTTGAAAATGTATTACATTTTTACTTTGTGTACCTTTGTGCATGGTGACTAGAAAAGTACAAATCAGTTGTGTAAAAGACAGCTGTGTCAAAGAATGCCACAAACCACTTTGTGGCGTTATGATAACAAATTCTCATTATTATTCAACCTAACAACCATTTTTTCTTCGATAAAGTCTACTGTTATATGGCAGCGATGAAGGAATACTAATTAATGCCTTATACAGTATGGCATGCAAAATAAACATAACTATTAATAGTTATCTTCCATTACTATCTCCTTCTTATATGTTTCATCCTTTCTTTGCCCCAGCTCTCTGCTCTCATAGATGTCTGAACGGCGGGTTGTGCATGAGCCCCGGCGTGTGTATCTGCCCGCCTGGTTACTATGGTGACAGCTGTGACAAAGGTACCACCTGTCCCTAGTCCTACCTGCAATTACAATCATACCAATGCAACCCCACTACTTTCAGACCACAAGATTAGAATCCAGATAATTTTCCATTTATGTACTGTATTTTCAAGTTTTTTTGTCTATATAGAAATATCTAATCACAGTTGAAAAGCTCATTGTATAGCACTTAATTAAAGGTAATTTACCATGTAAATTTTGTTTGATTAAGTTAGATCTTATCTTCCCTCCAAAGCAAACTGCAGCACTATCTGTGTGAATGGAGGCACCTGCTTCCACCCAGGGAAGTGCATTTGTCCTGTGGGGTACGAAGGAAGCCGCTGTGAGATCAGTGAGTATGCCTTTTGCCCCAACAGCTTTCCCTGGCAGGGCCCACGCCCAGGTTCCCATCCACACAGAGTGCATTGCAAACTGCAAAATTATCCATGAGACTTCTATGCCTAACCCCTAAACGTCACCCTTCTTGTAACCTGTTTCGAACGCACGCGTCCTTTGCAGTTCACTCTTTGGTAGATTTGAAGTTGAGAATAAATAAATAAATGTGACTTGAGATTTTGTTTGGGTCCATGCTACATTTTCTAGCTGTGTGGTGAGTAGTCCGCCTGAGAGCCAAAGGTGTCTTCTCCTCATTTCGAGTTCCCTGGTTCAGAAGAGTGAACCCTCTTAGTGGTGTGGTGGTGTCACCTATCTGTTAAGGGTTGACGCCAACTCCTCAAACCTCCCAAATCAACCCAACAAGTGTGCTGTCACTCAGATGACAACGGGGTGGAGCCCTGAAATGGGGTAAATAAGTGAAGTCATCCACTCTCACTGGTACTGTGAGCAGGAGCAAGCAGCTGCCGCCTCCTCAATCCCATGACCCAACTGCAGTTTAGTCGCTGTAACCATGAACAACACACATGGTCGTTTATTCAAACCCCAAGTTTGTGGAAAGGCAGTAAAATCTCCAACTTGAGGTTGGATTTGACTTTAATTGCAAAGAGATAAAATGGTCTGATTACAACATGGTCAGAATGCTGTGGGATTTTCACACCACGATTCAAGTATCTGAACTGAAGTGGGCGTGCATTGTTGCTCTTTCTACCACTGTAGATTCAAGAACCGCTGTGTAGACGAGGGTAATCTGGGCCAGTACAGAATGAGTGCAGGTCAGAGCTGCATTGTGAGAGATCATACCCAACTTACTCGAACTTATGTCACTTAGAACCTAGCGTGAGATATTTATATCTACTGCGCCTTGGTTTGGTAACCTACAATATAATTTACCACACCAGAAACACAAAGCATATTCTAGGATTATATGTTTTACATCTGAAGAATGTCAAATGACAGTTCAACATCAGTTTGTCTGCTCCTCTGAGTCATCCTACTCTGTGTTCATAGGCTAGCTCTGCTATGGAAAGGCACCCATTAAAAACATAATAACACAACGAACTTAGATAGCACTTTTTAAATAAAAAACCCTGATATGCTACATTATCACTTTAAGCCACTTCAAGTGAAGTTAAATCACCCTTTTTTTTTATTAAGTATGAGCTTTTATGAGCTTTTAAGCTAAGCTCCTTTTGTGGTGAATGTAATATTTTTTTTTTACAATCTTTGCCTTTATATGTAAATTTCTAAACCATTTTGTCTTTTTCCACGGATATGAATTTCATATCTACATTGAAGAACAAAGGCAGCTGTTGAAAACCAGGAGGTGTTGATCAAACATACAGGGAGGGAAGAGAATCTTTCAGATCAATCCACTCGCGCTAGGGTCTGTTTTTGAGAGGTGTCACATTTCCTTTTAACACCACCGTCATTTTCTTAGTCTACCTTTTTTTTCCCAGTGTCAGCGCCCAGCCCCTTGAGACACTAGTGATGTAATTGGTTGTTTGACCCAATGACCCTGTAAAGTGGGTACGGAAGGATTTTATGACGTTTTATTACAGACTGCTTTTCAACCCGACAATAATAAAAAAAATCAACACGATGACAATTTGGACAATGTGTTTGCTGCTGTGTGTATTTGTCATTGATATCATTTTAACAAAACCGAGCAGGGATTTGAGGTGTGTGGCCCTCATCGTATTGGGGTCATTTATCTCCACGCCAGAAACGGATGGCATTTTCGCCCGGCAATAGCGAACTAAAAAAACATACTCAGCCACAATAGTACTCTGCCACTCAAAGCACCTAATTTTCACTACTGCCAGACTATAATTCAATGATTGCTTGCCATTTATGTCTTAAAGCAATAGTTAAGAAGCATTTTTTATGTTTCACCTTATTTCCATGTCTTACGACTGTGTCCTGACTCGTCTAGATTTGCTGTTTTTTAATTATTATGTTTTACAATTAGTTTGAAAACGTTTGACTAGAAACGTATATGCGTGTTAGCGTCATGTAAGTCAAACTCCCTCATGGATTTAAAAAATACTGATCCTAAATCCTTTAAAAAATAAATGTGACCAGATATGTTGCTTTTGTTTTCAGATTTGCTGGAAAATTCAGTGAGAATAGTAATAAGGCTTATAGGTCAATACGTCTCCCGCATGAAAATGGGCCTAGAGTGCTATACATTCCATATGTATTTGAATTATACCTTAGTCTGTGACAACAACAATAAGGTATTTTCTTTTCTCCACAGGTAAATGTCGTCAACCCTGCAGAAATGGAGGGAAATGCACAGGAAGGAACAAATGCAAATGCAGCAAAGGATTCCATGGGGATTTGTGCTCCAAGGGTAAGCACATCAGCCTGAATTTTACTCAACACCTGCATGATTGCTTACGAATGTTGTTTCAATCACAAAATGAAAGAAAATGATTGGTTATGCTTGCATGCATTAAGTCATATATGTGTGCCTGTTTTTGGTGTGTGTTTGCAGCTGTCTGTGAGCCCAACTGCGGGATCCACGGAACATGTGTGGAGCCTAACAAATGCCAGTGCAAGGACGGCTGGCATGGACGCCACTGCAATAAGAGTGAGTGACTTGGGAAACCCGATAACACCACAAAGCCGACTCCCTGTTATCCATGTAGTATTTTAGAAGCTGCTTTCCCAAGCGTCGGCTGCTACGAGCCAGCTGGATGTTAATGAGAGTATGTAATCCAGTGTAACAGTATATCCCAGTCACTTGCTTTTGGTCCATGGGAGAGGCCTTTGTTAAGTAATGCAATGCTTGGTTGGTGGCGCAGAGGCCTGAGACTCACACACACACGTGCACACATGCATATACCATTTGCAATGGGTCTTGTAGCTGCAAAAAATTTGAAAACCTAGACTCATTGCATTTCCCTCTTCCTATATATCCCCAAGGAACAAATAAATAACATGGAAAAATGCATATTTATAAGTGCGTAGTCAGATTTAAGCATCATGCATCTCCTCTCAGGCAATAAATGCCAGACTTGTTTGTTCTTGTTTTGGTTATGCATCATTAGTGGTTTAATTTGCCTCCAGAAGGCCTAACAAAGGATTGGGGAACAATAGGAAAACATGACGAGTGTTGAGTTCTGCTCACACCCCGAGGGGTTCTCTCTCTCTCTCCATCTGTCTCTTGACATTCTCTCTCTGACAATCTCTCTTCGTTTAAGGACCACCCTCCTACTCGTAAATTGCTTTCTTTCTTTCTTTCTTTCTTTCTTTCTTTCATAATGTGTCTCCCTGTCTTTCTCCTCCCTTACTGTAGGGTTTAGAGGGGCCGCCCCTAATGGCCATCGTCTCTCGGGCCCAAAACACAAGCAGCCTGCCTCTACTGTTAAAGAGGCCAAGGATGGAGGAGTAGACGCCAATCGTCCGTCAGACACCAACTATGTGGTGTGAAGAATAAGACACTGACCGTTTCAACGACCACCACATACACACATGGTCCCTCCCGACCAGACTCTACTTAACAGCACACAATATATGTTTATAATACACAGAATATTTTTTCTTCAGTCAGTGGATGCCGATTGTTACGGGTTAGAGGTTATTGAAGTGCATGTTCGATCACACCATTTTAGATATATTTGAAAAAAGTTCATCATTGTCTCAGTCTCTCCTCTGCACTATCTAATTATCTGTTCTGCCTATTGGAGTGCCCACTGCTCTGACTAGCTACCTATTCCACCCTATTACCGCCTATGCCCTACCTCCCAGATGTCAAGTATTTGGTCACTTGCAAAACAAAACACAGCATCAGATCTGGGCAAAACATATTTAGGTATTATTTGAATCCAAAACGCCTGTTTAGAAGGTATATAAGTGCATGGTAAGTTTAATCTAACCCTCTAAAGCGTTCTAAATATTGGAAAGATGTAAACTTTAGCTTTTTCCTTCTGTTGCTTTGTCTTTATTATAGCTCTTTTGTATCTGGCCCAACCTTCAAATAGCTATTTTCTTCTGGATGTCGTTTGGTTTAGTGTTTGGTGGAAATCAGAAGTTTTGTCTCTCCATGAGCGTAAACAAGCCACACCTGCTCTGAATACCTGAGGGGTATGAGTCATGTCTGTGTTATTATTTAGTGGCGGAATAAGTCTTTAGTCTTTGTCTGTCTATCTGTAAGCTGCCCCTTTGGCTTGGCTTTCACCTTTTATTTTACCTGGGTTTTCTTATTTGTGTATATGAAGTTTCTATGGTGGTATATGGGAACATTTGTGTGGAGAGATTACTATGGAAGTGACTCACCAGGACTACTGCAGTGTACACCCCACCCTGAAAGTGATCTTCTTGTCTTGCCCCTTTTAAAGCAGGAATCCTTCTTTGAACGGTGTCTCAAAGGCATTGTTGCTCACATATGTTCTATTTTGTAACGAAGGCAGAGTAGAGTAAGTTCGAAATGTTGAGATTGAATGCCAAAGAAAGTCTAAGCATCTTTTCAATATCACCCGAAAAAACAGTGTTGAAAAACAATGGTGTGTCTTCTATTCAATGCAATAAAGTATGAGGTAAATGGGAAGCTAAAACCATAGAGGAAGAGCACATATATCTGCACGTTTTACTAGTACATATCATTTAACAGTTTCAACTCTTTTTTTTTGCCGGGTCTGTCACTGGCCATCTGATTAAGCTGGTTACCCTGTAGGTTTGTTTCAGCTCACCTCTACATTAAAGTTAACCACATTTCTCTAGGAACCACTTTTTGTTTCGACATTTTATCTGTAGTTTGTCATAGATATGATAAAGAAAAACTAGACAAATGCTACTTTATCTCTTAAAGACCTAGTACTTGTTTTGATATTGTTTTTGTAACATTTATAGCGCAGATCATGAACTGTCTAATATATCATAAAAGTATGTTTCTTTTTTCCATGTATTGTAATGTATTATTAAAATAAATGATTAATAAGTAAGTGCTTATTTAGGTTGTGAAAAAGTTTGGAAGCAGTTCTGTACAAAAGTATGCTAGAATAATCATTCTGCACTCTGTACATCAATATCAGATGTGAGTGTTGAAATTGTGAAATTAAATTCTTGCAACAAAAAGAAACAAGGAAATTAGAAATGTAAAAAAAAGTGTAAAGTTATGCATTGTACATCATATATGTAAGTCATGAAACGTTTTTTATGATTTATTTTAAAAGTTTGTACATTTGTACAATTCGGTTTAATAGCAGTTTGGGAGCATACATTATACGTTAGGTCAAATGTTTTCATACATCTATAAGATTTCTTTCATTATCATATTCTCATAGGCTGAATCTAAACTTTTTTAACGGTAACCAATAGTACTCCTGTATAAAGCACCAGAAGACTGCCATACACCTTTTGATCAGTGTAAGACTCACAAGCTAAAAAGGGAATGGCACTTTCCCCTGGATGCCTGCAAATGGTTATGCTTACTGCTGCGACTTTGACGACATTTCCAAGGAGGAGATGGCTATCTACGGGAAGAAGGCAATGTTATTAGGATATTAGGAAAAGTCACTGGGGATTACAGCACAGCAGGAAGCACAATCCTTCTGCATCCCACCCCTGACATGACATTTTGCCGGTGTCACACTGAATGGGCAA
This sequence comes from Galaxias brevipinnis, assembly GCA_036023535.2. Classification (NCBI taxonomy): domain Eukaryota; kingdom Metazoa; phylum Chordata; class Actinopteri; order Galaxiiformes; family Galaxiidae; genus Galaxias; species Galaxias brevipinnis. Next base: position 2,090 of record JAVQIZ010153888.1, on the reverse strand, counting down.
TGGTACAACTGAAATCTCAAAAAATATCATCGACAAATAACTAGTTGTGTTGATCAACATGTGGTACACAGCTTTATGCAAGCAATCTGGCATGTCATATCATATTAATGTCTCTGTGTGTGTCTGTGTGTCTGTGTGTGTATATTAATCTGTGTGAATTTGACACAAACAAGGCAATACTGACATTACAAGATGATCAACAACCAAACATGCACAAACTATAGGCCTACAGAAAGCCTTGTATTCCGTCTAGTGTGTAAAGTGAAAATGCAATACGCATGCATGCAAAATGAATTACCTACAGACCGTGCAGAGTGTTGAATTGCAAGGCCTGTTTAACTAAAGCTCCTTGGGACTTGCAGAGGACTTGGGTAATAGAGGAGGATTTGGGGAGTTTGAGATGGTAGCACTATAAAGCAGCCAGTTTGAAACCACCTTGCTGTTAGTAATGAGCGGATCATTCTATTCTCTTGTGTTCTTGTGTGCTCTTACTAAGACATCGTAAATCCTGACTGCGTGTCTTGTGTCAGAATGCACTGAGAAAATAGTTTGCAGGACAGTCAGAGTCAGAGAGAGAGAGAGAGAGAGAGTGAGAGAGAGAGAGAGAGAGAGAGAGAGAGAGAGAGAGAGAGAGAGAGAGAGAGAGAAGGACATGCGGAGAGACGGATAGAGAGATGGTACTTTATGGCCGCCGTGTGCCCTAGATATCCATTAGGGGGCCATGAGGAATGGCCGGTCCCTGGCGGTGACACTTGTCTGGAGCCCGGGCTGATTGAGCTGTGATCACCCAGCACACTGCCACACCAAGACCCACGGCCGATGACGTGCGCAGACACCGCCGTAAATCCACAGCGCCCCGCCCCCGAAGCGCAACGCCCCCACGGCGCCACGCCCCCTGGACCCCCGTTTGGACCCGACCCCCCCACTGTCTCCTGTCGAGTTTCGATGCGTCTTCAGCGTGGTGGTGCGGTGCGTCTTCAGTCGCTGTTCTGTCTGTGTGCGTATCCATCGCTGCCTGCTGGTAGCCGGCCGCGCTCGCGTAGAGTGTGTAGGTCCACAGAGCCCTTTATCCTGCCCTCTGCCTTTTTCACGAGTGAGTGCCCTCACTATGCCTCTCTCTCTCTCTCTCTCTCTCTCTCTCTCTCTCTCTCTCTCTCTCGCTCTCTCTCAGGCTCTCTCTCTCTCTCCTGGCTCTGAGAGTTAAAGAAAGGTGCTGAAACTCGAAGGTCTTCATCTCCTCCTGACCCCCCCCCCTCCTCCTCCTCCATCTCACTCCTCTTCCTGGCCTGATAACGGGACATGCGACTAATTGCCAAGGCCAGGTGTCCTCTTCCCTGTCGTCATCACTCACACAGGACAGCCACAGTGCCCAAGGCGGCTAGCACTACCAGCTAATGCTAACCTACTCTCATACCCTATGTCAGGTAGCATTGCATGATAACTAGACTACTATTACGCACAACGGACAGACATCTGTTTATATATTTTTTTTATAGCCAACAGCAGCTATGATTTTGATACACCCTTCCAGCGACGTCAAAAGTAATATAGAACTCTTAAGCACAGGTTGGGATATTAGCCCTGTGGGGGTCAGGTTGTGGATCCTATTGAGTCACATTATTTGATGGGCCCAGGAGGCTGTGGACTGATGTGGGAGCAGACACATAGCTGTCCCCCAGTCTGTCTGTCTGTTGTTTTATTTGTGTAATATGTGGCTTGGCCTTGGTCCAGGCTGGGGGAGTGCAGCAGTAATACGATTATGAAAGGAGGCCACATCTCATTGGATGTCACCCGCCGCGCCAGGGGAGATAAATTGATGAAGCTCTGACAGAGTGTATGGTGATGACAAAGTGTGTGTGGGTGTGTGGATGTGGGTGTGTGTCTACAGGGGTGTGTGGGTGTCATAAAGTACAGCTCAGTGTGTGGGGGAATAAACTTTAAGGGGGAGGGGGCGACTCTGGAGAACAGTTTGTCATCGGAGGTTTAACGGAAGCAGAAATCACACAAAACTTTACAGTGTGTGCGTGGGTGTGTGTGTGTGTGTGTGTGTGTGTGTGAAAGAGAGTGAGTGTGTGTGTGTGTCTCTCTCT
>JAVQIZ010153883.1:0-10209 GCA_036023535.2 Galaxias brevipinnis | reverse complement strand
TTTAGAGTCAGCAATTAAAGTGCATGTTTTTGGACTGTGGGAGGAAACCGGAGTACCCGGAGGAAACCCACGCAAACACGGGGAGAACACGCAAACTCCACACAGAAAGGCCCTTGGGTCAGGTTGGGATTGAACCCAAGACCTTCTTGCTGTGAGGCAACAGTGCTACCCACTGAGCCACCGTGCTGCCACAGTGAGTGGAAGTTCATTAGTTACAATCCTATTAACTCCTGCATAGAAAGTGTTCCGACAGTGGAACATTACCATTGAATGTCATATGATTATAAATGCTGTGCAAATTTAAAATAGCAATAGGCGAGTCTAGGGCCTGATTGGGAGAAACTTTGCAAGAGTTTGAATCACAGCATCCCAAAAAGCCAACCTCCTGAGTCTCTCCTATCCCTCTCCTAAACCCCTCCCTTCAAATGGTGTTTACACACGCCTGCACTCCCTGACATGAGTGAGGATAAGCAAGTCAGACGGTTCGCTAGACAAACCGCCCCAATATAGGCATACCCTTAACCAGGAAAATGCACGCAAGGTGACAGGCAGGTAACCACGCCTCCTTGCAACAGCTTGTCCTGATTGGTTAGCAGTTGCCAGGCTTCCAAAGATTTTTGACACCTTGGGAACAAATCTTCTCTAAGAGCATCTGATTTATTCATATCTGCCAGGAGGTAAATAATAAACATAAGAATCTTTCACCCAAAACAATTTGCGAGAAAATTAAACTTACTTAAAAGATGTGCACCTTTAATGAGCTCAATATGCCTGGAAAAGTCCAAAAAAGCAAAGTTCCATCCACTATACCACAATGTATATAATTCTGCACAGCTTTTAGGCTGAGGTTAATGTAACCGTTGGCTCTGTGTTTACAGTCAGTCAGTCAGTACATTTTATTATAAAGTGCCTTTAAAAACCAGAGTTACAAGGTGCTGTACAATGTAAAAACATGAAATGGAAAAAACTTAAAAAAAAATAAATTGACAAAGATAGGTAAAAACATAAAATGACACCTAAACACCCAATGTACACATGTAATGTACACAATGTGTATACTGTACACCCAAAAATTTGCTTCCTTATTACTAGACAATATCCGCAACAAAATAAAAATATAAAATACATTATTTCCAACCAACTACTATGGCACAGGCAGGTCCACTAACAATAATTTCATTTCATTTTTCAAATCAGTCACAAGAAGAGATGTTCTTTGTGTCGAAACACAACAGACAGCATTCAAACAACCTATGGTCAGTAGTACCTGGCTTGAAGTATTATTGAATATATGTTTGTTACGTCAAAGCCTCTTACGGTGCACGTCTTTATAATAAAATGTATGTCCTGTATATAGGTTTTAATGCAGTTACTAAGTAATATAATTTAACCCATCAGAAACTGAGCATATTGATTAAAATGCCAAACTGAGCGTGTGATCAAACTCTCAAAGCTGTCTTTGTTTAATCAAATCTGAGCTGAGTCAAACCTCCCTTTTATTTCACAGACTGAGAATGTAAGCAAGGACGGGAGTCCTTCGATTAAGAAGTCCAACTCCCCTGGTGAGGAGAAACTTCGAAGATTAGAAAAGCTGGTTGTTGTGATGGAGTGACCTTGGATTTGTTTTGCTGGGACATTCTGAAACCAAATCGACCTCTGAGGCACAAAATAGACCTCAAAGACGTTAGTTATTCAAATAACATCTCCATATCAAATTCCATTTCAATGGATGGGGAATTCTCCAAACAATAATAACAAAAATAATAATAATAAGAAAAAAAGCTTTGTTTTAAAACGCAGAATTGTGTTCCTCCTGTATTCTTTTGAGCCATCTGTTCGGACAAAAGTAATCATCACTTTTCCCTCCAATAATTACAACCTTAATGAGACCTTAATGTACTCTCAGCAGCAGTAGGGAAAGATTTTTCCCCCAAACCCTCCAGTACCAAAGTATTTTGCAAATGGTCGTTCAGCTCCACGTCATTTTCAAACCATACAACATTTTAAACAGTTATGCCTCTCGAAAGTAATGATGAAGTCCTAATTCATAAGATTACCATGTTGAAAAGTTAAAAAAAATCTCGCCTTGAAACTCTGAGCGCCCTGCACACAAAGAGGAAAGTTATTTCAAATGAAAGGATGTTCTTTAAATCCATTGATTAGACGGCATGTTCTGCATTAAACGGGATCGATGTGGAAATCAAAGACAGGATGAGCACTAGGACCTCGAGCAGTGACTATGCAGTTAGTCAACTGTGTGTGCAAATTAACTGTTCCCTAATAAAATCTGTTACGGCTATGATAGGGTAACTTTTAAACTAATGTAAAGGGACAACATGTCTCTTCAGTGAGGTGCAGCGTAATTATGTGTTTAGATACTTTCATTAAATAGTACAGAAACTCAACAGCAACAGCCCCCTAAAAACAGACTTGAAATGTTTTGTTTGACGATGATATATACAGACTATTTAAAACATGTAGCAAACTGTTCTACTGGGTGTTTGTCTTCTGTTGATATTAAATTCCTCTTTCTCAGACACTGCGAGGCCACACCTGATTCAACTCCCTGTCATTTTTTAAAGAGAGGAGCAGAGAAATACTACTTTAGGCCAATCGTCTCCGAAAGCTTTCCAGTCGACTGGTTACCAATCGAATCCAGCAGAGATTTCTTGCCACCAAAGCTTTATCAGCAACAAACAGCAACCAAATGACACAATCAATGATTGGAAATGAATCTGCTTAAAAATATAATATTGGGATTTAAATAACGGAGAGTTATGGACCCTCTTTCTAGGCTGATCATTCTCTCTATCGGCCACAGTGAAGACTGTTAATGCCTCTAGCAACCTCTCTCAGTGCTGCATATGTCAGAATTGTTCATACATACATTTAGACAGATTTCTTCTATTGGTTGATATGGATTCTGCTCGTCTGGGACACATTATGATGAGGCAGAAGGCCCAGGGGAATATTGATCAGCGATAGGTTGCCATTGAGTAAACATTCATTCAAATCCTAAGCACATATATTGCCATAGAACTATCACAGACTGTTAGGCTTAATACAGAAGAATTGTTCAGCACCCAGCATACACGCAGTGCATAGCAATGCATTTTACCTGTATTTGTTTTCTCTCTTAGTGGATGTAAATACTCAGTTTAAAAAAGAAGGGCTATGAAATAATGAAATGCTTCAGATTGCAGATTTGCAGTGTTGGGAGAAAAACAATGGTGGTTTGAATGGTTCCATTTAGTATCAGATGCAGAGGGCGAGGCTGCAGACTGCTCTGGATCTCTACACCTCATTACTTTGCTGTCTGCGGCCTACGTTGTTGCTGCTGCAGCAAGGAATAACACCAACAAAAAAATTCTAGACCAAAAAAATTTAATAATTGCCAGATGTTCAAATAATCTTGTTGACATCTAGTAGAAGAAGGGAGGCAGATAGAAAGAGAAACAGAGAGAGGGAGAGAGAGAGAGAGAGAGAGAGAGGTAGAGAGAGAGATAGAGAGAGAGAGAGAGAGAGAGAGAGAAAGAGAGAGAGCGCAATGACGTCTTTGAGACTGGTGTTCACTTTGCTATTTGACAACATCATCTGCATTACAGGTTATAACAATGTAAAAACAATGTACTAACACTTGAAGCAACGTTGCGTTATTATAAAATTCGATAGAGATGCAGCAATTTAGAAACGTTTGTGATCTCGAATCCAGCTTCCTGTAAAGAGCGCGTTCAAGAGCTTGTCGAGCGAAAAAAGAGACCATTTTGACACCAACAGGTGACAAATCGATAACCTTCACAGCTCCATCACCGAGGCACCTCTTGCGGTGCTACTTTCTAAAATGATTCACAACAGCTATTTACTCAGAAGTACTTTGAGGTCCTTTGCTCTCTTCCCATTTCAAAATACTCCGACATTAGAGCGAGTTGGCATCCATTCAGCTTTTTACAGGTCATTCGCTTGGGTCTAAAGATAGATCGGGTCTGAAGCTCGTAGTTAATTGCTTAACAGTTTAAATGGACTAGACGCGTTTGCTTCCCTCGTACTGTGACTGGGCTCATTGGAGTTAATGGAGTTCCTGAATGCAATTATATATTTCATTATATTCTGGCAGAAAGAACAGAAAATAGCGCTTTCTCTAAAGAGACTATAAGCTAAAGAACATCGGCATTATGCTAATTGTTTGAGTCTCGCTTCCTTCCAGCAGAGCCTGTTGAGAGCAATCAAGCAAAGATGCAGATGCACAGACTTGACACAGTAAACAGATTTGGTTATGTGTGTAAAATGTTAAGGCATGCAACCCCCCCTCACCCACCTTCAGCTGCCATAACTGTCAGTGCTGCCTAATTCTACTGTCCCTTAGCAACAGAGTTAACTGTGCAAATAGAATGAAGTGAGCGAGAAATGTTTGAATAGCAAAAGTGAGCGCTAGTTCATAATTTTCCATTTTCTCACCCGGCAGCTCCTTTAATTTCTCGGGGCAACTGTTAAAAACCTGAATTAAACAAGACGTAATCATATTCTTTAAGAATCGTGCATGCACAGTACAGCCTACCAAAAGCTAGTGGCCCGTAGCACACGTACTTATTCAGGTTAACCGAATGGATGTTTGAGAGTCATGCCCCAGGGCTAAGCACTGGACCAAGATGCAGAGGCTATAATCATAATAATAATGATGACTATAATAATCTTCATTTGAGTGGCACATTTCATACATGTAGGCTACAGGCTACATACTTTTGCTGGTCTTAGGGCTACAAATGCAAAAAAAGAAAAGAAAAAAAAGATCCACCCCTCTTATAATTGACCTTGGGGCTTTGGCTACCAGCAAAGAAGCAGTAGAGGATCTAAGGGCCCTGCCGGGTACATAACCAACAAGGCAGTCCCTAAGATAGGCTGGTGCCAACCCCTTTAGCACTTTAAAGACCATTAAAATGACCTTCACATCTATCCTAGAGGATACAGGTAGCCATTGGAGACCAATGAGGAAAGGGAAGATTATCCTAGTAAAAGCTCTAGCTGCATCATTCAGAACCATTTGCAGTTTTTGAATTGACTTAATTGGTTGACCGGAGAATAAAATGTCTAAGCGACTTTTTAATAAAAACGTGTCAACTTCTCTGAGTTTTTTAACAATAGAAACGGGTTCACTCTAGATATATTTTTTGACAAAAATTGTTGTTATTATTAGTATAATTATTCTTTTTTTTTGTGGAAAGATTAATATTACATTCAAAACTAAGCTCTGAGTCAAGAATTACTCCAACACACCTCGTTGTTGAACTGTAAGAGTGGCCCAAACTTTCGATAATGGAATCTCTCAGTAACTTTGGTCCAAACACAAGTAAGTCAGTTTTATCACCATTTAATTTAATGAAGTTCTGGGACATCCAAAATGTAACGCTGACTGGGCAAAATATGCTGGTGTGTCAAATACGTAAGTGTCTTTAAATATTTGTTTAGCGTTTGCCCTTGTTGGGAACAGATTAGCCCTTAGGTTCTGCTGGATTTACAGTGTAGGAAGATTGGTATATTGTGTCTCATAGTGAGTGTGTGTGTGTGTGTGTGTGTATATGTTTCTTTTTGTGTGTATATTTGTATTTGGAAAATAATGTTTTCATTTCTAAACACATCGACTGTTTTTTTTTACCATAATGAGTCATCATCAAACATAAAACCCTTCGAAAAAGAAATAATTGAAATTTACATCTCAATAAAAATATAATAATCTAATGGAAATAACAGACCATTTCGGTCGTTGCTAGCCTATTCAAAAGGCAAAAGCTGACTTCATGATAAAGAAACCCACAGTTTTCAGATAAGTGGCTGAGTCTTGAAAGGATCAAAGAAAGAGAAAAGTACCACAGTGGTCAAGAGTGTGATGTCCCCACGGAGCAATCAAACGCTCTCTGCTGTGACCATATGACTTCCAATAGCCTTCCGCCAATCTCCCCATCGTTCCCTCTGACTTGACTGTTTAACTGTCCAAGAGACCTGAAAGAACAGAAGAACAAGTACAGACTATCGGCACACTACCTCTCCTGTGGAGAGGGGCAGGAAATAGGATTTTATTGAAATGTAAATTTCCTGAATAACTTCTCAAAGATTCACCTTCACACTCAGCATGGCACCTTTTTTTTTTTGACTTTAATTAAACCTATGTGTTTTGTACTCCTTTAAAAAAGGTCAAATTGTGGTCATACGGGTGGGTGTACAATATTACCAGTGCCATAGCTGTATTCAATATCCCACTTCATCTCGAGCCCTTATTGCTTGGTAAAAAGTAAATATAATAAAATGCAAATTTCTGGTCGGATGCAGGGAGGTTTGATGTCATGGCTGACAGTTTTGAAGGACTTGTCCTTGGATTGAGGAGGGGGAAGGCTCTGTTTGAAGTGTTTTTATTTATTTATTACACTTCAGAACATAACCGAAATATACTGAGAATATACTATATGTTTACAATAAGTTGTCAATGCATTTTTTGCAGTTTTTTTTACTATTCCCCTACTTAGAACATTTCTTTCAGATATGTGAGATACTGACAGTAATGATGCATTAAAATAACAAGGAGAAAGCACTGGAAACAAGCCCTGCTTTAGCCCTGTAGTGGGAACATGCCCTGTTTTAGCCCTGTAGTGGGAACAAGCCCTGCTTTAGCCCTGTAGTGGAAACACGCCCTGTTTTAGCTCTGTAGCGGAAACAAGTCCTGCTTTAAACAAGCCCTGCTTTAGCCCTGTAGTGGAAACAATGCTATATCCAGTCACGTAATCCTACACTGTACCTGCCCATGGAAATGACAAGGCTCTGCTTCCCCGGCTTTAAATGTTTAGCCTTGTGCTCGTGTCAATTGTTCTGCCGTTATTGATTAAACTACAAGAGGAAGAAATGTCAGCCGTTCCAGATTGTCGTTCAGCACCGCTTGGCCTTTCGGGGTAAATCTTATTAAGGAGTAACAGAGCAGTCCTACTGTCTGTCATCAAGTCAAAATGTCAAAATAAAAAAACAAAGCCTTTGGCCCCTAGGAACAGAGGGGATTCAAAAGAGGTGAACAAATATTTAGGGCTCAGTGTCATGACCTTTTTGCGTGTACACCTCAAAAAGCTGAAACTTAAGATTCACAACATGTTTGTCTGGCTGGTTTTCATTTTTATTTTTTTATTTTGTTTTGTTTAACATCAAAGGCCATTCGAAAGACCTCCTATATAAAACAGTAGAGACTGTATGATACACAATGGCTTTCCACGAAAAGAGCTCGAAGTTGTTCGATGTGATTATCCTACAACACGTGTGTGCTTGACGTTAGAGGGGAATGGGTGCTAGTGTGTTGACTACTGCACGATTTTCAACAGTGAAAACTTGGTGTTGTGATGTTATTTCAGTAAAAAAAAAAATAAAAAAAAAAACATTCTTAGCTTTACCAGGGTTTAATTTGATACCTGAGTGACATTTTCAGTGCCAATTTGCCAAGTATAAACCTTCTCATCTTGACATTGATGGCTGTCCAGTCAGAAGAAACAGCAACCACACTTGGTTTTACAATTATTTTTGCCTAGGAACTGTGGTCTATTTCCTGTATCAAGATTGTACAACGCTGACGTATAAAAAGTTTAGAAAACAATCTTCTCATTTATACGTGTGTATTGCCTCGGTGTTGCTGAACAGCTTCTAACAGAGGATGGAAGTATCTAACAATACAGATACCGAGTTGAAAAAGCCCGGAGTTTTTGTACAGCTGGCTTGCTGTTTGCCCCCTAGCACAGTTATAGGCACTTTTAAATTGCCTTCCATCATGGCTTTTGTGTGTGTGTGTGTGTGTGTGTGTGTGTGTGTGTGTGTGTATGTCTGTTTTTGTCTCAACAGTTTAAGCTGAATTCACACAGTCCTATCTTAATTGTGATCTTCAACAGAGCCCCGCAAACACTACTGAATCTCGTCTCTGGCAGTCAATGGCGTCTCTAAACTGTTGGCATCGGGAATTAATACCCAAAGACGTTTTTTGCAACACACCAGACTCATGCCAGACACACAAAACCCGGAGTTTTCTCAACATCCATCTCTAATCTGCTAAAGGATTCACCCCAGTTATTTCACCCAGTGAATTATTTGTTGATGAGACAATCTGAAAACACAGCCATGCCATTTCAAACAGCTTCCGATCTTCCTTTCTACCTACCCATATATCTATCTATCTGAAATGGGTTTGCTTGTAGCCCAAGGCTAAGGCCATCACAGGGCTAACGACAGGGCTGTCCTTTACCAATGTGTGTTCAATGTACTACTTCAGTGTATCTACTAGCATGTGTGCTTCATTGACCCTCCATGAGGGCACTTTGTCTGCACTGTGCAGCTCCTTCAGTGACAGGCTGCTTCACCCACGGTGTCTCATGGAGAGATACCGCAGGTCCTTCCTTCCTGCAGCGATCAGACTGTACAACCATCACGGCCCCTGATAGACCACCGTACTTATGTGCAATATATATATTTATACACTTTACAGCTTAATATTGTTTTTATACTGTTGCAACTTACTTTTACCATGGATGTGTATTTATTTGATGCGATTTTATTACGTGTGCTTGTCTCTTTATTTAATGTTTATTTTACCTTTTATCTGCACTGTCCACTTTTTTTGCTGCAACAATGTAAATTTCTCCGGTGTGAGACGAATAAAGGATTTCTGATTCTGATTCTGATTCTGAAGACGAGAACGCAGCCATATGGTATTTGACCGTTTGTTTTGGAGTATTTATAAACTAGGAAAAGCTCCCAACCACTTGCACCTCCAAATTGCATTGTAGGAAATATAAATTTTTGGAACCATTGCAGTTCTGCGAAAATCAATTAAACAGGAACAAAGCACAGATGCACTCAGTCTATCATTCATTCAGAACAATCGCTGCAGGCTGAGCCTTCAAATGTCTTACTTGTCGAAAACCCGGCTTGCAGTGTTAAATTGCCTGTACAAAGAGCATTATTGGTATTTCGACACGATTGTTTGGGACTGCTGTCGTCCTTTAATTTTTAATTATAAGGTCACCGATGTCAGACACCGAATCAGTTTTGTTCTTAATTCTACTTGTAGGAAACAAATGCGCTACATTCACCTTAAACGAGTTACAGCTCGAAGTGCTTGGCATTGTTTGGTGATGCTTTTTTATTTTTCTTGGAAACGATTAAAGATAATAAAAAATGCAGCAAACGCGGAGTTTGGAGGGTGACATTGTCGCTACATAGTCCCTACAATGGTAGGCTGAAAGAGCTAAAAGGATCAATGAGTGCCAAAATGGGTCTATTAACTAGAAGAAAAGATTTTATTACAGCTTTACTGGAGGATGCATGTAATGTGGAACTGGCTAAGTCCACAAGGGAAAATGTGTTCAACAAAGCTGTCAGAACAAGAAGTTTAAAGAGATCAAAGTGAGTGGTATGGTCTAAAATTTAATTTGAAACGGTGCATGGTGGGTTGATCAAAATGGAAAAATTACTGCCAGCGATACCACAATAGTTAATGATGATATTGCTCGGATAGTGTTTCCAGTGTGCAAACTCAACGCTCACCAAGGTCATCTAAATCTTCTATAACATCTCTAAAAATGCAACTGGTAAGTGTCCAGGCTGAGTTAACTGGAAAGGCTATGAGGCTAAAAAGAAAGCAACAGCATGAGAGAAAGGAAGCTCAAATCAGCTGAGAAAGACGAGCTTGAGCTGGAAACTCAGTTGTCCGCAAATACAGCAAAACTAGCATGTTAAAGGAATTGGAGATGTCACAGATAGCGCCTGAAAAGATTGATAGAATGAACAAATATTTGGAAGCTGGATTGGCTCAGCAGTCATCTCAACAGGATAGGGACGACAGATACAACTGCGATGAGTATTAAATGACACTAGTATATGCTCAGGCTACGGCTCTTTTGAACAGTACCACTGTGGACGCTACTTCTCATATGTTGACCACTCAAGAGAAACCAGTATCAGAAGGAGCAGCACATAAAGCAACAGATGCATCCGTACGTAAAAGGCCAATAAAGGCTAGTTAAAAAAGGCTAGTTAGCTAACAGGACTTCACTACTGTACAACGCCGGTCTCGCACCGGACTGGCATGGCACCGGAGTGCCCATTCTCTCAGCTGCTGCTAGTGGCTACAACACTCTGAACTGCAGCGAATTTTGGATTTCTTCGCCGGCCCAGCTGCGTCTGAGTTTCCTG
>JAVQIZ010153804.1:0-11791 GCA_036023535.2 Galaxias brevipinnis | reverse complement strand
CTGGAGAGACCACAGAAACATTTGAAGCCTTCGATGGTCTGCAGAAAATCTTCATGGGGATAGAACTAAAGAAAATGACACACAGTCTGAGTGTGCAGTCTGAGTGTCAAGTTCTAAATATTGGATTCATCAAAGAAATACATGTGGATTGTGGTTGCCAAATTCGGGCGTACTAGCAAATGTTCCTGCCTGAGCTATTGTTCAGATGTGAGGGGTCAGAGTGACACTGAAGGCTAGAGTTTTGTGTCTTAGGCAAAGCATGAAATGATGTGTACGTGCCCTATGTGCGTTTCCTTAGTAATACTGATAGGTAACGTGTTCCCCCTTGACCAATGGGATGATTTGTTTAGCTTAGACTCGATTTCAACATTGTCAATGATTCAGAATTTGCTATGTTCTTAGACTGAACTGACCGTAGACATTTCTCTGTGTACAGACATACACTTCTGTACTCATCCATAAAATTGTACTTGATCATTGCCTGGTTTCTCCTTCTGTTTAATTGGTTATTGTCTATTATAGATTGAAATTATCTAGTACAGAACGTTTTTGTTTCGGTTTTATAGCTAGTATTCAAATGCATTCCTTGTTATAGAAGTGGTCATTGCTCAATTTAAATAAGACGAAGAAACAGACTTATTTAAAACTGCCCATAATTCCAGATTTTTATGTGAAAAATAATTTCTATGGTGTAGGAATTACGGCACTGATATCACTACTGTAAATGTGAATGAAGCTTTACAAACCAATGTTTTTTTGTTGTATCTGAAGCTAATTCTACTTTTATGTAAGGCAAATTTAGATTTTGTTTATGTTTGATTGCTTTCTATGAATGCAAGTTTTTGTTTTTCGCTGAATCAATATGGATTGACATCAAATCAAGATTTATGGTTTCAACCAACTCGTGAAAGCACTTTGAGAACAGCTAAACAAGTAAGTTGCAACAAAGTAAAAATAAATGGTATGATCTTTAGAATGAATGCACTCTTTACTTTGTGTGAATGTACATTTCTGTCTTTGGCCAATTCAATATTTTGATTGACATAAAATCAGGATTCATTGCGTCAACCAACTCTTGAATATACTTTGAGAAAAACTAAACAATTAAGTTGCAACAAAGTAAAAATAAATGGTATGATCTTTAGAATTAATGCTCTCTTTATGTTGTGTGAATGTACATTTCTGTCTTTGGCCACATCAATATTTTGATTGACATCCAATCAAGATTCATGGTGTCAACCAACTCATGAACATACTTTGAGAAAAACTAAACAGTTAAGTTGCAACAAAGTAAAAATAAATGGTTTGATCTTTAGAATGAATGCTCTCTTTATGTTGTGTGAATGTACATTTCTGTCTTTGGACAAATCAATATTTTGATTGACATCCAATCAAGATTCATGGTGTCAACTAAATCATGAAAATACTTTGAGAAAAACTCACAAAAGTGCTTGTAACAAATTAGAGCACATTTTTAAATTGGTTCAAAGTGCCAGTTTTTTCAGTGTAGCTTAAAGTTGGATGGAAGATGCAGATGAACACGTTTACATTCAGCCATCACACTTTTAGTTTTCCTTCAAACCGTTGACATGTGTCTGTTGTTCATACCGTAGCCACAACCGACAAAAAACATGAATTGTTTCTTAACATTTAAATACCAAAATACCGACATTAAGGAAAAAAAATGAAGCACAATACAAGTAACTTAAGGAGAAGTGAATAGAATAGAATCAGAATTGAGACTGACAATCGAACTGTGGACTCTCATTGCCTCTGACTCAGCACAGAGCACTTTCAATAAGCTGTCCTTAAAAATAAATCCCAAATTAAAGGGTTTCTAGATGAAGAAAAAAGGCATAGGGTTGATTCTTGGCCCCAAACAGATTGCTGCGTTGGAGTTCCTCTCTGTTATCCTCTCCTATTATTCCTGGTCTCCCGCCAGGTAAAGCCGAGAGGGAGGCTGAGATCTTGGTGTGGCTCCCTCCCCTCTCTGTCTGATCTGGCCATAGTTTGAACAGAGATTCGGATGACAGAGTTAAGTTCAGAAACTTTGGGAGGTGCAATTCTTTTCTTGTTCAAAAGACAGCCATTTTGTGACATGCACGTTTAGTCAGGTTAGTTATGCCTTATATTTATAATTTTAAACATAAATGTTACTAAAGCACGTGTAGTAATTGTCTATATACATACGTTTACTTGGAAGCATTATTTTTGTGCATCATAACACATATTTTTAGATAGACTGGAGGGACTCATCAGAACAGATCATGACACCACCGTCGTCCTGAATTCCAGTTGGTTCTTGTCCAAATGTACAGTAAATGTTGTTAACCGTGTCAAAGAAAAAAAAAGTGTATTTCAAAAAAAGGTTACTATTGACAATGATTTAAACATTTGCTATCGCCATAATGCCAAACCAGACACAGATATATAACAGGTAAGGGTATTGTCTCCTGGCCTAAGACATTTGCAAACCCTGAGGGTTTTCACTGGGAAGGATCCCGCCATTGCCCTAATTTCTTTTCCATTCTCTCAAGATGAACCTTGCAAGATGTGTTCATTGGCTGTGCTCACAGAAATGTTAGTGTGACAGAACCAGATGCGTGTTGGACTGCGGTACTGCAACCTGAGCGAACAGAGTCTGTGACAGAAGAAGCCAAGAACTATCAACATGGAGGCGGAAATATTTCAGGTAGTGCTGCTTCTTACAATTTGTTATGTTAATCCAAAGTCACATTTAAATATTGTAAACCATGAGATACGTGTTTCCAATTTGTATAGTATAAACTTTGAACTAAAAACAAGAGTGTAGACCTTTCTATAAAAGGGCACATGCCTAGACTATGTATGAACTTACATAAAAAAATATCTAAAAACAACAGTGGATAAAAAGCATCATACAAACAAAATCAACTGAGTCATGTCAACTATACACACTTGACTCAAACCAGGTGAGAGGAAGCTAGTTGGTTTGATATGTGCCAAGGTCACCAACATAATGTGAAAGGGAACAAATCAGTGTCTTTACAACCTGAGCCTGAAGTGCTTTTGTTGGTTGCCCAGGAGATCAAACCTACCTAGAGGGCTAAGTTCTCCAGCGATAGGCCTCCATAAACTCGCTCCTGTTAATGGGCAGCATATGGCAGGTGGCCTATGCCAGGGGGTGTTTTCTTTTAAAACACTAACAAAGTCCATTTTAAAGCTTAAAGATAGTTTTTTATAACATACTAAAACACACAATGACTTACAGCTGATGGACATTTAGTAGTTATTAGTAGTATTATTGATGTACAATAATAATCATATGAACTCTATACATCATGGTATGCTATGACTGTAGAATTTAGAGTGAAAGCTAACTTCAGCATACCCCTGGAAATCAGATTTTCGTTCATTTAAAAAAAATATTATATCACTGGGTAAACTGTGGACGATCCAGTGAAGCCACATGGTAAATTAAATGTAAAAGGGCTGGAAGAAAAAATGTATGAAAACTGTCCATGATCAAGACTAAGAGGAAAAGAGAGTGAGACACAGATGGAAAGACAGAGCCTTAATCCAATCCCCAAGTGCCATGGTTTCAAAAGAGTTGCTACAAGACGAGACACCCCCTGTTGGTGAACAAGAGAAACACAACTCCTCGCTCATTGTGGGGGGGGACAGCTGGAGTTAGGACTGGATCAGGACTGTTCACTCTCTGCTGAGTCATAAGGTGTCTAATGTCTATTGTGGTCGTCTTTTCACCAGACACCACCTCATGTGTGGCCATGGAAAAAATGAAGAGGGTGAGGACTGGTTGTCTGCTAATTGTGAGTGGTTCTCCAGCTAAAACCTAATTACTCCAAGGCCATTGATTTCCAATACTTCACTGACTTAGTTGTCTTTTTGGACACAGCATTCATTTTAGTTCATCTGTCTACGGTCAGGGAGTGCATAGGTCACTTTCCCCTACATAACCAGACAGCAGGAGCCACTGCAAATATCCCTCTGCTCTGGACCAGCCAACATCTTCAACATTTCAGCTGGGAAACAGAGCTCTGTGACAAGCTGTTCTTCAGTGGAAATACCAGACAAGATACACAGAACTCAAGAAGAGGCAATGAGGAGCCATGTTGGTTACAGAGGCAAAAATGTTTCCACGTCACGTTTAACTGAAAAAAAGAAGAAGAAGAAGAAGAACAGAAACAGAGGCGGGTCACTTTTTTTTTATTTAAGAATGGGCTGGGTGAATTCAAACAAGTCTTCCTATTGGCTGAGAGTTGTTGCCCATATTTAGATGAGCAGTTTTTCTGCCTGGCCTGTGTTTGACTGGGATTATGGAACGGAGTGCAAGCCGTCTGTTTCCTTTTCTCCACATCACATCATGGAAACTTGCTGAGCGTGGAGCTCCTCCACTGGTTCCCCTGGCCACCTTGCTCCGCCATTTTTAATCTCTCCTCCTTTTGGTTGGAAAAAGAAGTATGGTAGTAAAGTGTGTTAAGTTGAAAACAACAATTTGTCATTTTGATGTTTACTATTAATGCAATCCGTCTCCTGGCTCAGATGGCAATATCGCAAATAAAAATAAGATCATAAAGATAGAAATTAGATCAAGCTGATAGCTAAGTTCTGTCTGTACTGCAGCCTGTAATTCTCCAAAGCAAAGTAAAGAAAGTACCGCACTAATCAATCCCATCCTCAGATGAAATCAATGACATCAGGAAGAAGTGCTCTACAGTACAGCAAACATTGTTTCGGATATATATATATATATTATATATATATATATATATATATATATATATATATATATATATGTATATATATATACACATATATATGTATGTACTTTTTTCTTGGTGCACAATGTAAACACATGCTGTACGTTGATCCACTTTTAATGTTCTGCATGTAATGGGGAACAGCACAAGAGACCTTATCTATTGGAGCATTTGCATGACACATGAACAGCTCCTTCTCATTTCCCAGGCTGCCACATCAACAGAGGGAGTTTGCCTGGCGAGGCACCAAAGTGAAAAAAACCCCAATGTCCTTGGTTCGAACCAGAAAAAAAAAGACAAAAGAAGGGAGGGGCCATATGCACTCACACATCTTGAGTTGACATGGAGATGCTGGATTAATTCCATTTTGGCCTCTCTAACCCCTCAAGGCATGTTACAGGTAACATACTTTTGACCCTCTTGTGATTTTTATCAAACCAATCATGGACAGTGCAACTGTTATTTATTCTGTTTTATTCTGTTACTATGACTACACATAGCATTATTATTTATTTAATGGTCCTTCCCTCTAACATTCCTCTTTATCTTTTGGAACAATTTTGTTTGGTTAAACTGAGCTAACATTAATCTAATACTACAAGTGAAGAGGCAAACGAAAAATTATAAAACTCTTTTCACAAATTAAAACATTGGTGTTGGTAGGACAGTTGGGGGTTGTCCACGTGCTTTGAAAGTCCACTCTAAATAGAAACAAAACATTTTCTTAACTTTTTGAAACCAAATCCCAAATGAGATTTATCTCAGAAATAACTTAGACCACCAGGATTCATAGTCGACCATACCGGAGGCTAGGGTTATCATTAAATTCGGTTGGTATACTTACCTGACAATGACAGTGCCCACCCTGTGATGACACAGGTTTTCCCAGCTTCCTGATCCCTCATCTATAAGTGTCCCTAATAACTATAATTAAGCCAAGAGCAAACCTTCACTCTGCCAACTATAGTGGTAACTGAAAAAATATAAAAACTTTTATTTGGATCTGCATGTCTGCTGAAATATATGAGAAGATTAAAAAAGAAAAAGGAAGAATATAATAAAATGAAAAAAAAAGTGATAAAAATCATAGTAGCATTGGGTCCTCAACTGAGGGCAATAAACATGAGATAATTAAACAAACTAGAGTTCAATTAAAGCAATCCATAGTTGAGTTACAGAGCTCTCAGCTGTTGACCCTATAGTTTGACGAATCCCCGACACCATCTTGCTCTCCTGCCTCCGCATGTTGAGACACTGAACAGGCTGCATTCCTCCTGAAAACAGCCTCACTCGAGAGGAGCCATTTTACGAGGTGTCATTAGTAAATATATCCAACGATGCCTTTAATCGTTCTTTACTACAAATAAAGCTTGAAAATGATGTCTGTGCACAAGACATATTGTTTCTTTTTGGTGTACAGCTTCACATTTTTCTTCCTGGCTAAGAATATATGAAAGTATTTGGTAAAGAGACAGACATAGTGAGAAAAAACAATTCATTTGCTGTGTATATTTTTTTTCACTGAGAGGCTGTCTTTAACACTTTCTCGCTTCCTTTTGTCATCATCTTCCCCATCTACCGTTCTGTAAACCCATCCGCCTCTCTCTGTCCATCTTTCTCCCTTTTTTTCTCTCTGTAGAACACCCCTTTCTCCAAAACATTTTAATCCTGTCTCTACCTGTCTTTGACATTACTTAAGTTCTTCGATTTAGTAGGCCCCCAGCCATCATTCTAGCATCACTCAACAGTGCAAGGAAAAAAAAGTCTCCACCTTTTTCCCACTTACTTCACCCAGCTCAGCACAGCCCATCCCAGCCCAGTTCAGCCCAGTTCAGCCCCTCCCTAGAGTTCTCCATTCTGCGTCTTGCTGGAGAAAAATACTTTGACCAGAGATACTGTATCTTGCACTGTGATATATAAGCGGACTGCATTCTGTTTGTCAAATTTATCATCATTTAGTGTTTTATAGATTGTTCGTATTAATGCTTACGCTACACTGGCAAGGGTTAAGAGTGGTGTGAATTAAAAGTTCTCTTAAAGTCGCTGCAGATTGGCAAGACAAACGAAAGTACTCTGCAATTATGGTTCCTCTGGCCCGCCTATTTCCATTCCAGGGTTGGCCTTTATTACAATTTTTGAGCTAGGCCGTGTGTAACTTTTTCCATTCCATTTCCATAAAATTTGAAATTCTGCGATTGCAGCGTTTCATCTGACTCTGCTGCGACCCAATTTCAGATGACAGCCTAGTCTAGTCACTCCTGGCTAGTGCCGTCAGTGCTATATAACCAGGTACCGCTCAGACCACTCAGAGCCAAAAGGTATTGTAGTAAACCAAGCAAGGTGAAAGTGACTGAAGGCTGAGAGGAGAAAGAGAGAACATCTCTCCGCTCATTCCAAGACACGAGTTCAATGCCTGCAGCATCTGGATTCACTCAGGCTTCACAGAGTCCATTTTACTCAGGGGTGCCGGAGTGTGTGACTTCAGCTTAGGAAATAAAAACATTTACAGTGAAAAATAGAAACAGAGCTTAGCTTCATTTGCTAGACAAATAGTCACATTTACAGATGATGAATGCAATGCACCTTGTCACTGATAGTAATTGTAATAATTTAATGTTGCTCACGATACTTCGTTTACAAGTAAGACTCCCAAAAATATTCAAATTTTGAAGGAACATTTCTCTAAGCAACTTTCCAAGCAAGCACACATGAATGACAACAGATAAAACGATCCAGCATAGGCCTACTGTTGAAATGAACAGCACTCAGTCAGCTGTTTTTAATCAAACATACTTTTTGTTCATCTGTTCCCTAATGTTTGTCACAAAGGAAATAAAAACATTGGCGGTCTTTTTATTTATGAAACACAGCCCTTTTCATGACTCAAAGGTGTATGCTCTGTCTTTGTGTTTGTGTGTGTGTGTGTGTGTGTGTGTGTGTGTTTTAGTTTGATAGAACTAAGTACACTGTTCTTGCTAGATAAATCTTAAGTGACTTTTTTCTCTGTGTTTATGTGTCTTGGCTCCAGTACCTCAATGGTAACACAAGCCATGACAGGTAGATACTACTTTTACATTATCCATGGCTGTATGTCAACCAACCTTGGATGCTTATCTATCATTTCTGAATGAAATACATTTAAAGTTAAATTCGGTAAAGTCTATTCGGTAATAGCTCCTTATCCTTAAAAACTTTCATAAACTACAAAATTGTTCGCTCCCAACTTAATGAAAACATCCCTTTCAGAAAGAAAGAAAGAAAGAAAGAAAGATTGAGCCGCGTCACTTATTCATGCTTTAACCTTAGAGGTACACTGGTCCCACATGAGGCAACGTAAGCACCAGGACTGCTGAAAGACCAGCACATCTGAGTGCGGAAAAGATGAATCACGAGGCAGAACACACTGTCAGCCTGACAGGCTTCAGTTCAAACAATAATCCCCTCACTGGTCCAAGCTGCCCTTCTGCATCTGTGAAGATCCTCCACATTGACAGAAAGGCAAAAAAAAGAAGCAGCCAGCGGAGTTAAAGTGTGACAACTTAGATTTTTTACTCTTGACGGGAATACCATCTTCTTATCATACTGAAACAAAGGGATGGTATGGTTGATTGAAGTGAAGTTATTTGAAATAAGGACAGTGTCTATGTTGGTGTGTATTTGAGGATGTTGTGTGGACGGGCTGTAATCTGTGTCAGTCGACGAGGCCACAGTGACAACATGGCCGGGCAGCCTGAAGAGTGTATGCGGTCCGGTTTCCTCTCCAGTCCCAGCGCTGTTGAAAGGCAGCCAGGGAAAACAGCCCTTCCCACTAGGAGAGCTAACTATTACACTTGTTTCAAAGGAGATCAAGACCAGAAAAATCTGTGTCAACCCACTGGAGAGGCAACAGTTGACAGCTCAAACTGTTGGGTCCTGTTTGTTTGGAAGTGATTGGAAGTTTTACTCTCTAGAGGATTGCCAACTTGCCAACAAAGGAATCTTTTCTATGCAATTTCTTTTTCTTTTAGCCATGTCTATAGAACCCCATGGCTAAGTTAGTTACATGATTATTATTTTCTGATAGGTTTTGAACTTTATTTATGGGCAGAAAAATTAAGGTAGAGCTGTGATTGCATTTGAGGGAGTCAAGAAAACTTGGTAGGTATGCATCAGGGAATTGAGTCTGCCACCTTCTGGTCAAATGCTTGAGCTGTTTTGTGTTAGCTAGAAAAATAAATAACGTATGTGCCTTCTGGAGATGAAGACACAGAAAGCTGAGAAATGAAGCACATAGGGCTTTAAACATTGTAGGTGGAATATCACACCGTATTCTATAATGACTTCAGCCTAAGTCAAACGTTCAGCTTAAACTATTAGTGGTATTATATGTATGAGAAACACAATTACTAAAACATAACATACTTTTCTATTTTGGTTCATAATCTTTTGTCAACACTGAAAAAAAAAAGATCTTGGGAATTCAAACCCAGTGTTCTGAAATCATCCCCATGTAAGAATGGGTAGCATCCATCAAATGAAAGAGCCCCCTCTAGTGCATTATCAGTTGGGAACCACCACACACTTGCCAGCCTCGCAAGTGGAACCAGCACGTAAACACAAGAAAACAGCTCTATGACAAGTTTTGGGTGAATGAGGGGTTACTGAGGGGAAGAGAAGGGGAAGGAGGGTATGGGCTGGGGTGTGTCTCTGTGTGTGGGGGTGGGCGGCTCAAACAGTCAAAGGAGTAACATGATACTCTGGATCATGACCAAACCAACTCAGAGAAGGAAGGTCTTTCTTTACATACAGTCTACATGGGTGTGAAAGACAGTCAGGGGATAAAAAGGGAGGGTTATATCCTTTTTCAGACACCTCTATTTTTTGCACAATCCACACTCTATCCCTTCATAGCAAGCGCATTTCTGGGGTAAAGCCAGAGATGGTTGACCTACTTGATTGACAAATTCATTGTATTTACACAATATAGTTTTCTATTTGTGGATGGGGAGGTTGTGATTAGAATTGTTTTCATTTGGCTGACTGGAAAAACTTTCCCCTTTGGCACAAATCAGTTTGACTCATAGTGTGCTGTAACTGTACTGAGACTAAAAACACCAGATAGGACTCTCTTCCTCCGTCCTAACATCCGATTCCTTGACCGATATTCATAAACTCAGATTGAATGTTAAAGATCAAATGTTTATGCTGCAGAGACACAGTCCTGACGAATAACCCTGTAAATCTCTTCAATTAAATTCTAAGGAGGCGCAAAGCAAAATATTCTATTCTCTATAATGAAAATACTGAAAATTCAGTGGAGCTAGTATGACTTTTGCATAGAAATGTAGTTCATGTTATCGATAAAACAGACAACCACATAAACCATCAAATATCAGGGTCTGCAATGTGTACACAAACTCACCAGAGTAAATAGAAATAAACAACTGTTTTTGTGTTCATGGTCTGGCTTGAAAGCAAAGTGCTCTGCTTTCACAAGCCTCCCGTTTCCAGCATAATGCATAAGCAAATGTGTGCAACAGCCCCACAGGAAATATTAGTAACAGCAGAAAAAGGGAAAGCTTAGGGATGCCAAGATACATTCCACAGATCTGAGTCAGATGTTAGGCTCATGAGAGGAGTCTTTCCTTAAAGACTCATGCGAGGAGTCAATATATGCCTAGAAGAGACGGTGATAATTAGTACTAGTATTATCCATACTGCATGTTCAGGTTAACTGTTTCTTCTGGCAGGGGAGTGTCTTCCTACTTTTACTAGAATCTATCAAGTTAACTCATACAGAATCTATCAAGTAACCTAGCAAGTCATGTATCATTAACGAATTACATTATGACATTAACGCATGTGGCTGCTGAGTATGTCTATCATTCCAGGCATCTATTTGGTTTGTACTATGGAGAACTAATTTAGGTTATGGAGTGTCAAACATTTCTGTCTCCAAAAATAAGCCCTAACGTTCAATGCATTTACTGCCCTGCACTTAATTGGCCAGAATGAAAACATGCTTAATTAAATTAGCTTCATAGGTAGCTTGTCAGAACAGCACTGTGGCATCTGACTGGATTTCCCTTGCTGTAATGTGTTCCCTGAGCCTGTAAGTGTGCAACAGTTTCTCTTCTTCCTCCTTTTTTGCCAGGAATGTAAGAGCGGGTGGTGACTGGAGTGATCTCAATCCAGAACACACACTCACTCTCACACCAGAGGCTCATCTATACTATGTGTTCCACTGATGCAGAACTAACCTAAACCTTATTCGGAAATGGGTCCGTCTAAACCATATGTGGAGGCGATCGAACAGTAAGCGTGGCTTCGCGTCACGCTTTTTTGTAAAGGGCACAAAATGGTTGTACCTCCATTTTCTTTGGAGCTTTCCATACAGCTCAACAGAAAGTGAGCACTGCTCAGTGGCTTTGTAAAAGAGAGAGCGACAGACTTGAACGGAGCGGAAAAAAATTGAACTGGAGGCCGGTCTGGTTTGGTTTTCCTCCACGTTCCACAGAGAGATGGAGAGTTGTGTGTTTGCTCCGTTTTATTTTTTACAGATTTATATTCTCTGGCTGAACTGTGTACACAAACACAGACACACACAATCTCTCTCTCTCTCTCTCTCTCTCTCTCTCTGTCTCTCTCACTCTCTCTCACACACACACACACACACAAACACAGTGTGCAATAGAACGTAATGGAGGATCTGAAACATACCCAACATAATAGAAGTAGCGAGGGCTAAACTCAAGATGAGCAAGAAAACTAAGGAGGATCAAGTCGGTGGGATAGGTGTGTCAGTCGGGCAGTTGGCATTGGTTTCGTAAGACACTCAAAACTTTGACGACAACTCATTGGTTGACCCCCCCACCCCCTCGCTCGCATGTGTTATCCAGGTTTGTCCAGAGTGCTCCGCTCAGACTAGGTCTTCCACTCGTCGTGGCTGTCTGCTGAGGCCCCTCGAAAGAGGGCTGGGAGATTGGAACCAGCTGTGGATCCTGGCAGGCCTGCAGCTATGGAAGGGCTGCTCCTCAGTCCGGGGGGGGGGG
>JAVQIZ010153802.1:0-20569 GCA_036023535.2 Galaxias brevipinnis | reverse complement strand
CTTCTTATTATTATTATTATTATTATTATTAATCATCCAAATAATAAGGAATTCGTAAATCTCTCTTTAAGATTCCAGAATAGAGACAAACAATACCATGTCTGTGTAGACCTGGCCGTCCCTGTTCTATCACCAATAAACTAACATATACCTGAATGCGTTTCGGTCTGCATGTTATAAAATAAAATGTATGTGCAATATATGATATTATTGTGGTACTTGGATCACCACACCATGGCCGAAGTAAAGATCTTCAAATCAGAGGCAATTCAATGTGCTTTACACAAGATAAGCAGAAACATATAAAGAAGAAACAGAAGACCATGAAAATAAATAAAAAACAATTTGTAATAAGATAAATAACATTGCTAAGAATGAACAGTTTAGCCAAATGCAACTTTTACGTTTTTTAATCTGGATTTAAAAGTAGTCAGGCTTGGAGCAAGTTTTCATTCTTGTTCTTTCCCCCATTCTCAGGGAGTATTCATACAGACAGTAAAGCATGCATAAATAAGACAGGTAAGTGGTTAGACTACAGTGGGCTAAATTACAGAAGGTGGTTTTGTACATAGACATGTACACCTCAGATTTAAAAGAAAACCAAAACATGATTGCCACAGTCGTAACGAAACCTGTTATCTACCTGTTGTAAATTCAAAGGAGGCTATACAAGTAGTTAATCATACATTTCCTGGTAGTCCATGGCAGCTAAACGCTGCTTCCCCATTTTTGGCTTTGACTCTGGGGACAGTTAGACCTGTTCCAGGTAACCGAGGGTTTTAGAGGGTTCTGTAGCAGCATGTCGGTAATGCATTTTGACCCCAAATTATTTAGTGACCTGTAGGTGAGCATCAGTATTTCAAAATCAATTATCTGACACACATGCAGGGAGCCAGTGTAGTGATTTGAGAATTGGTGTAATAGGTTAATATTTTTTGGTCTTTGTTAAAAGTCTAGCAGCTGCATTCTTAACAAGCTGCAGTTGTCTAAGCGTTTATTTGGGAATGCCCGAATGAGAACCATTTCAGTAGTCCAGCCTACTGGTAATAAACGCATGGATACGTTTTTCTAAGTCTTGTTGGGATATGAGTCCTCGGGTCATGCTATGTTTTTGAGGTGACAGTATGCTGATTTTATTACCAAGTTGATGTGGCTAGTGGAGACACCAAGATTTCTAGCGTGGTCAATGCACTGACAGTGATTCTAAAGTCCGGTGGTCATCTGGTGAAAAAGCTATGTATATGTGACTGTTGTCTGCATAAATGTGGTATTGTTATCTTTCATAATTTGACCTACCAGATGAATAGAGGAGGCCCCAATACTGATCCCTGGGGGACTCCGCATGTCATATTAGTTAGCTTAGATACGTAGTTGCCAGTAGACACAAAGTAGTTCCTGTTTTCTAGATACGACTAAAACCAGTTCAAGACTGTTCCTGATAGTTCAACCCGCTATTTCAATCTTTCTAGAAATGTTTTATGGTCAACAGTATCAAAAGCAGCACTAAAATACAATAACACCAAAATGGAAATCTTGCCAGTCACTGTTTAGACTGATGCCATTTAAAACCTTAAGCAGTTTCAGTTCTAATGGCTTGATTGAAATAGAAATAGGCCTGTAGTTCCTTGTTAAGGTAGCCTCAAGCCTTCGCTTTTTTGTAATAACTGCAGTTTTCAGCAGCTTTGGAAAGTTGAAAGGAGAGAGCAGTTATAGATTTTCAGTAATTCTGCGCCAGGCAGCTTGTGGGAAGAGTGTCCAGACAACAGGTGACCGACTTAAAATGTTTGATTGTTTCTTCAAGTGTATTGTAATCAAAGCTTTTAAAGTGTGATAAGTTTGTTTAATACGGCGTTCCTAGATGTATATATAATGATGGACTTTCTAATGGAGTCAATTTATACATAAAAAGGAGGCAAACTAATTGCATTTTTATGTAGAAAGTAGTTCACAGGGCATTTTTGTCAGGAGGGTTTGTCAGCCTCTCGACAGTTGCAAATAAAATTCTAACAGTATTTAAATGATTGCTTGTTTGAGAAAAAAGATGTTTAGTATTTCTCAAATCTAAATTGTAAACACTGATTCTCTAACTTAAGGGGAACATTAAGTTTTGTTTTTCGCCATTTACGTTCAGCTTTACGGCATTCTCGTCATTTCATGTGTCACATGAAAGAAAGTGGAATTACTATACAGTAGAATTTTGCACATGCTGTATTTATCATACAAAATCAACATAGTTATTTATTTCAAATCACGTTGTTTTATTTACTGTTATAGATAACAAGGTTACAGCAGTCATCAAAATACATTAATTTATCTGAAACTCAGGCTGCAGCAGTTACCGCTCACGATCAAAGAGTAGTTGCTAGAGTTAGAGGCAACAGATAACATGTAGGTAGGCTAACCGTTACATAGTCCGTTATATCTAGCTCTTTCTTTAGATTAAAAAAGGAGTGCAAGATGATCACACCTTTACCAGCTTGTTTTTTGCTCTGATGTTTGTGGGGAAAAAATACACCAGTTGAAATTTGTATTACAGTTTGTAAACCCACATTCTAAAAAATGCTTCATCAATGGATCTAAAGAAATCATGTACCAGACCAATTTAAGAGTCCAACCATTGAAATTAAAGTTTGCATTCCTGAGTTAGCCATTTCTTGCATAGTGTCTGTGTTAGAGCAACATCTGCTTGCCTGTACACAAAGTATTTCCATACAAAAGCAGGGTCGTTCTATTTTGGCCAAATGTCATTGTCAACCACAATGTACAATACCTCTTCATTACCATTCACAAAGGCATGCACATAATGTGCTTGTCCATGTTTGGCAAATAGTAGCTCTAAAAGGTAAACATTTCTGATTGTCACTTACTGCTGTATGTCAAGAGTGAATGTACTCTTTTGACATTTCCATTTAGTTGAAGATATAAATTAGGTGTAGTTTTCAACAATAAATTAATTGCAATAACTTTTTATATCACAGTTTCTTGCAATACAAATATTGCACATGTAAATATATCATGCAGCACTCTCATGATATTTTTTTGTGTAAAGAGTCTTGTGCTTTCTCCACTGCATAGCTTCCTTTGTATTGGTATTTCATAAATCCAATCTCTCTTCATACTTGCATATGCAGGATTCTCTCTGGCTGTCCAGGTAGGGCTTACACCCCATGTGCATGACAGCGTCAAACAGCAGAGTTACAGCTGACTCACAAGCTACAAAACGAAAATAAATACATGAGTTTACATGTAGAAGTGGAAAACACAAAACATGAACTTAACATTACTGCACTTAATGTTGCTACAGAGTTTGTGTACCAAATGAAAACAAAAGTATGTACCATTGTCAATACCTGTTTTGCCTGTCATAATGCTGCAATGGAGATCGCTGACAAACAGGCTAGTGTTGTACTTCAAGACTAACAGTACTCTCAAAAACCATTAAAAAATACTTTCTTACCTTGTACACTATGGGCCAAACCCAGAGTACGTTGCACATTTCTACAGATGGTCTCTAGGCAGACCTGGAACTCCTCATCACAGTCATGCTTTTCCCAGCCACAGGTATCATAGCAACGGTCGTGCAGATTGCAACACTTGGTCATGGAAGGGATGCCTACATCAAACTGTAGACATAACTCAAGGGTTAGGCCTATGTGTGAGTATTTGTTAGTTTAGTGCTGAATACATTTTTATAAATTTAACTTACACATTTATAACTGTATTTCCAAAACACTAGACAATGACTGGTCATAAACTACCTGAAATCCAAACAGAGGAGACCCACAACCATTGGGCGGCGGTGGTCTGTAACCCGGACGGGGCGACGGCTTGTAACCTGCATGAAAAGAGCAAAGGAATGAATGTTTGGCGGTGTCTCGCATTCAGTTATCTTGTGAAAGATTACAAATGAGACGGAGTGTTCAGTCTCATTATGATTAATGGTTTACCCTACCACTGTAGATAGCTGACCAGAGTCCTGAAGAAAAACACAATCTTGACATCAAAGCTATGAGCGAGCTGAGGGTGAAAACTGAGTTTCTCAGTTTAAATTACACATTGAGTGAGTGACATTTTTTTAATTGCTTACCATCACCGCATGTATAATGACACAACCCATCATTTCCTCCAAATAAATCCAAAGCAACATTTAGGTATGTGTCTATCTTGTGTATTCCATTTCGAATGGTTTTCAAAGTCATTCGCCAGTCTGGCGTTTCTGGTTCACCTTCTTGACTACATGAGCTAACCGTCATGGAGAAGCACAGTAATCCAAAGATAAAAACAGAGTTGCCATTTTTGTAATGCATCTGTACAAGCGCGCGGTAACAGTTAGCTTGCAAGCCCAGCTAACGTCACGACCGTTCAAACTAAACCAAAACAAATCCCTCCCTAACCTATGTAGCAGTACAAATGTGCAAGCCTTTGCTTGTTGCCGTTTCTTTCACTACTTAATAAATTCTAAATAATTTCCCATTTTACTTCAATTGCAGCAAGGTTAAATTATAAGCGCAGGACGTTAACATTTCAGTTGTTCGTTCCGGGGTTCATGTTAGTCACGTGTGAGCTCACAGTCCTATCAGGTTCACAATCACAAAGCAAACGTGGTCTTTCGTGAGCTCATCACGAGCGAAGTTCACACACACGCACACAAGTGTGATGTATTGATGCTGGGCAAACATTCTCATTTGCATATTGTACTTACAAATTCATTCTAACTGATGACTTTACTTGCTCATTAAGGGTTCGTTTACATTTTATAAAACTGTCCACATTCCCTCCACATCTTAGGGTTGGGTTAGGGTACAAGCTGTCGCAAAACTATAATTTGCTTAAACTTCATATGCTAAATACATTTATAAAACACCACATTCATTGTGTTCAGACTGACATCTTATTTGTGGTACAAAACTATTCAACAATTAAGTGGTAATAATTTAAATTTTATTCAAATCATTAAATTGAGCATGGAAGAAAAAACTAGTTTTCCTACTTATTTAAATAACGCAATAAACGTTTAAACATTCAGAAATAAAAATGTACAACTTCTTGGTGAATAGTAGCCGGTTTGATGTCCTTCCATGTAAGTTCCAATAACTTCACATTTTAAAGTTGACAAATGGAAACCACAACTTTTCATGGCTTATGGAGATCCATCCAGTTTTGAGGCAGGTAGTTAGGGTGCCTTCACCAGGAGAGCACACTGGTTTCCTTCAGACCTCTCAGTACTGCCATGGAGCTGAACAGCATCCTCACATGATCTTACATCTTTATGGTGTGTCTATGTCAAGCAGGTGATGAAGTAGTTTTTATCTAAGGAAGATTGTGATTTGCCAGTGTAGAATATCTTTTAGTCGTCCACTACTCAAGAGGACCACAGTATTCGCTTTTTCAGTCAAGTGTTCAATTTCAATTCAGAATTGAGAGCAAAAACAGACAAGTGGAAAAAGAGAGGGACAGATAGAATGGGTCAGGAGGGGGTTGGTTGCAGAGTGCTGTGATTTTAGAGTGGTTGGCTATTGTTCATTGAGATGCAGCAAGGCAATTCCCAGGGTTAAAGGAGGATATAGATCAGATGGGGCAACGACAACTTAGAACTCTCTCTGTAAGGCTAATGTAATTAAGTCTTTTTTTCCCCTCCGCTCTTCATGATTTTTCTTTAAAAAACATTTACGTACAGATATCTATTCATATATGTATATATATATATATTCTAAAAGCGTCCAATTGCAGCCAGCTCAACCGCCTCTGAACAAGTCGTTTAATCTGTCCAGCTCCCTGCAGTTATCCATGGTCATGAGCTCCGCCTTCTTACGCAGGCGGTCATCCCTGTAGACCTTAGCAGCATACAGCAGGTCTGTTTCTGTAAAAACCGAAAGGCACACATGTAAGAGATGTTCAACAGAAGGCACTTTGTTTCCTCCAGTTCATGTAGGTCAATCAACACTCACTTGTCTGCCTCTCCTTCCAGCAGTTGTTTCTGATATTAGAAACATAGTCCTCCTCCACGTTCTTCTCTATCTTTTGAAGTGTCGAGCCCTTATACTCGGATTTGAAATCTCTGTTGACAAAGTAATCTACGTGAAGGTTTTCTGTCTGCCGTTTCACCGTCTGCCCTGTGGACCTGCAGAAAAAGGAGCAAGACCAATTGAGAAAACAGAGGTGCATATGGACAAAACACAAGTACAGGGTATAAATTCAAGAAAACTTTAAATAATAAAGACTTGTACTATTTGAAATAATCTAGAATACATATAACATGTCTTATAATTCACGGAACGGCAGGAATTTGTGCGTGCGTTTGAGTGTACGTACGGTCGGGCGTAGAGGCTGTAAGGGGGAGTGGACACCATCAACTGGCTCAGGATGGACACCAGAATGAGGATCACGATGGGCATCAGCTGGATGAACATGGAGAAGCCACCATCACCCCTCTCCTCTGCTCGCTCTCTTCTTTGGTCCGTCTGCTGGCTGTAGCGGGCTCTGCCGTTGGTGAATGTGTGCGCGCTCGCTGTGGACAAAAAAACAATGTTACTTATGTGCTCGGACTTGCATAGTTTGACCCAAATTATATTGTTGCACGTCTGGATGGAAAAATCTGAGGTCACATTTCAATAACCTAAAATAGCTGTGACTAATTAGGCCAAAAGTATCCCTGGACAAATCAACAGGTTAGAGATTAAAAAAGGGTAATATTTCTTTAGAGACAATATGACACTGGTCTCAAAACCAACATGACTAACCGGTCTGCTATTAAAAGCATATGGTCGTCATAAAATTAAAGTCTGAATTGTGGGTATTTAACAGGATAAGATATTAGCCAAGTATGAACATGTGCATGTGTGCTTACAGGATGGGAAGCCACCCCCAAAGAACATGTTGAAGAGGTCCTCTGGCGTTATGTCCGCCTCAAAGCCCCTGTGGAAGTCGAATCCTCCTCCATGGGTGTGGCCGGGGCTAGTAGGCTCCTCCCCACCGGTCAGGTCATATTGTTTCCTCTTGTCTGCGTTGCTCAGCACTGCGTATGCGTTGCCAATCTCTGAAAGTTAAGACACCCAACAAACACAAGTCACAATGGATTAGAATGGACATTTCAAAACCACTCTTCTCTCCTTAGTGACATATTTTGTGGTCCTTTCATTACAAAGCCAAATGGAACAACAGCTAAATCTTTTGTGACTCTTTGGAAATTATGTACATATAGGCTTTAAGCTAACTAAACTACATGTGTTAAGGCTACCCTGATTCTGAAACCCATGACCTTACATAAACTGCTCTCATAACAGTCTAAGAACAGAACAGGTTGTCCTAGTTTTCGATAGTGGCCAGCTCGCTACTAGAAACAATCTCTCTCAAACTGGATGCTAAACTCATAAAAGATCTTTCAAATTGTTAGGGGTTTAGGACTTGTTTGTTTGAAAGTGTTCAATACCAAACAGAACATTTATAGGAGAAGAAAACTCAGTAAAGATGAAACCCTAATGCATACTCAACCATGCATCACTGTGATGTGGTGCTCACCTTTGTGCCTCATGCTTTTACCACTTTCTACCCGCTCTCCCTTCTCTCTGATCTGACTGGCCTACTCCTACTTCAATGTCATGAAAGGAAAATTATTTAAAGTAATAAGAGAAGACAACAGAAAACACAATATGCTTTCAACAATTGCAGATCGTCAGTCTCATTCTGTTGTTGTATGACTGAAGGAAATAAGTGGCAGTTTTCTTGAGTTGGAACTGGAGTGAAATTATTTAGTTGAACATCCTCTCCTTTTTTATTTGAGCTTCTGAGGAACAACTTAGTGACACACAGTGCTCCCTGCTGGCCATGATATTGTATTGACCAAAACGTCCAACAACATTTTGAATTCAATTGCATTAACAACCTAGGGACATGACAATTACTTTTGAACGCCTCTGTTGCTCCCGGTGCTTGGTTTTTGTCTGGGTGGAACTTTAGCGCCAATTTCCTGTAGGCCTTTTTAAGTTCCTCATCGTTGGCCTCTTTGGTTATGCCCAACACTTCATAGTAGTCTTTACATCGCTTTATCCTGTGAAGACACAAATATAGATAGCATTAAAACACATCTGACATATATTTGATTAAGCAATTCATATGGTCAAATAGAGGCATTTCCAGAACCCTCCACTATTTGAAAGGTTGTTTGAATTGTTCTTGTTTTAACCCACTAGGGGGCTCCCACAATTAGAATGCAAAACATTGGGCACCATCAATAATGGGTTGCATGGAGTTTCTTATGTGGGAGCAAACACATCTAACATTGAGACATAAGTGATTTCATGGCATTTCACACAAGCGCTTTTACATCACATATTGGGTCTAAGAGACCTCTGCGACTTGGGTAGAACTTTACACTGGTAGAAACAGGGAGAAACCTGGGTTTATACAAAGAAATACCCCAACAGAACATTCTGACAAAAAGGGACAAATAAATAACTGAATAATATAAATTAGCAGTTACTGGTCGCCAAAAGCCACCAAGTGGCGTGTTCCCTGGCCAAGCTTTCTTCCACATGCCCATGTGTTGCTCATAATTCTCTAACAGACGTTTGGCATGCTCAGCCATATACTGAAAATGACCAATGAGCTATTTACAGCTTGATTGGGCACTCTCACACCGGTTAGTAATGGTTACTTTTTCTCCTCCCTCCATCCTTCGTTCACTCGCTTGGTCTATGTGGCCTCATGGGCAAGCAGCCAAGTTCCAGTGGTTCCCATAGTGATAGCTGTGTGTGCAGAACACTGCGGAGACTGCAGTGTCCTGGTTGAGC
This sequence comes from Galaxias brevipinnis, assembly GCA_036023535.2. Taxonomy (NCBI): domain Eukaryota; kingdom Metazoa; phylum Chordata; class Actinopteri; order Galaxiiformes; family Galaxiidae; genus Galaxias; species Galaxias brevipinnis. The sequence goes on along the minus strand of JAVQIZ010153802.1, from coordinate 11,780 downwards.
CACCAATTAAAGGCCTGAATAGCCCACATGAAGAAAACACTGGGCCATAGCCCACCGCAACTTAGCACCCTCACAATGACAATGATACTATGAAAGGGGCCAAAATGGAGCAACATCCTGTCATTTTTCTCTTCACTTTTGCAAACCTAAAAATAAATATTAAATATGTATAAAAATCTAACCACTGACCTAAAACATATAAGCTAACTTAAATTCAACTTTTTTTAAACATTGCATGGCGTGTGTGAGCAGAGCACTGGTTTTACGGGCAAATAGGCACAATGCAGCTAATAGGCACAGAATAATTTAGGGTGCTACTGTAGAACATCAAGGGTGGGACAATTAGCTTGACTAAGTAAAGTTACTATAGGCTACAGAAACACTAAGTGTTTTTTTGACTTGAAAAACCCAGACTCGTAAGGGGAGTCATCGTCCACAATTAGCAACAGCAAAGTTCACCCGAGAGACACTTAAGAGATCTGAGACCTACACCCTCACTGGGCCAATAGTGATGCAAGAGTGACACAGTACGAGGGAAAAAAATAAAAAATCAAACTCTCCTGGATGAACCGAGAAGCCTTGCACTCAAATCCAGTCTCCTTTCTTGAGGAACCTCTCCAGCTTAGTATGCAGAGCATGGTTTTTACACCAACAAGGTCAGGAACATGGTCTCCACTCTTACCAGCAGTACAAAACAAGCGGGCGCTCACAATAATGCAATTGTCCACCAAATGAGAGCTTGCATCAGGTCTGTATTAGAATATCCAGGCGTAATGTGAATAGTTCGCAGCACTAGACGTTCTACCAAGGCTACCACTTGGTCCCATGCACCTCACTGTCGATTGAGAAAATGGTTGTTACATCCCACAAGGAATTTGAAACAGGGTTGCAGCTGGGTCAAGCCATAAGGAATGTTGCCTGATCTTGAGGTAAAGCTATGCAATTTTCCAGGGATAAGCCAAGTCACAAAATTTGGTAAATACTAAATAGTACTGACTAATACCCCACTTACAGACTGACTTGAAGAAAGGGTGCATGCCATGTTTAAAGATGTCTCTGGCATTTAGCGGCCCTCCAAACAGCAGTAACACATTGCAGAGACAAACCACTTTCTTTTTAAAAACAAGCATGTTGTAGCATCCTTCAGTAAAATACTGAAACCAGTCGCACACAATAACAGTAGGCTAATATCCATAAACATCTTTAACAAGAATATTATAAAGTATGGAATCAAATGTCTGAAACATAAACTCTCCTGACACATCTCAGGATTTTCACCATAAATTACACAATAATCCAATGACCAATCCAAGCATATCCCGAGCTCTTCTCTCACATCAGGGATTCAATGCTCCTTTGCGGTAATGTTTTAGATACCCTGTTTTTACAACAGCACCACTATAAAATAGAATGAAAGAACAACAGGGCTATCATAAAACAACTACTGAGTTGTGCATGTGTGCATTAACCAACACCAACCAATGCTAAGAAGAACACAGAGGTGCAGTAAATTGAATCCCACAAGCAAAATCTAGGACGACATTTCCTGGTACATCCCTTACAGAGTGATAGTTCACAGCAACAAAGCCAGGCCACAACCACAGCCGCACACACAAACACAGAGAGAGAAAGCAAGCTTTTACCATATCGCAGTGTGGTGGGGGCAGTGAAGTGAAACCTGTTGTAGAATGGATAAGATTAGGACAGAAAGCAACCAAGAGGGCGAAAGTGACAGAAGACAGGTCGGGCAGTGGTCACCTTTGAACCCCTTCCACCTGGTCTTTGGTGAAGCCCTTGGCAGGCTCGCCTCCTCCAGAGTTCTGGCTCTCTGTGCGGGCACCAGTGCTCTCCGAGCTGTTTGTCGGCCTCCTGCAGTACGCCCCATTCCCTGCCGAGCTTCCGTTCTTCGTTAACGCTTCAAAAAGGGCTGGGGGACAAGAGGAGCCACAGAAACAGCAAAATGAAGCTATAGCTTATTCAAAATCAATGAACTTGCCTGCTGCTCAAACAATCAGAGCGCAAAGGTGACAAGGGGAGAATTCACACCTCAGCTTAATAGGGCAACCTTAAGAACATAAATATCTAGCACACTGCATAAAGATCTAACATTTAATGTGAGCTGCACTTGTTTTTCCCATATCACTAAAGCTAAATTCTTAAGGCAGCCTAAACATTTCAATAAAATCTACATCTAGCACTCGGGAGTCCCCTAAACAGTTATTTTTGGGTGTTTACACAGTCATTTATATGTACAGGTTGTTAAAGTTCCGGAACAAGGCAAGACTAAAGCAGTGATATCAATAGGCGGTCTGGTACTAGGCCTATCTGGTAAATTAGTAGTATCAAGCTCCTTTCAGACATTTGCAGGCACCCGATTAACTATGCTTGGATAATGCCTTACAACTCTTCCCTCTACTCTAGGTCAATCTTTCAATTAAGGGATTGAGGATGTACTGTGGCCTGGCCCGGTTTATCTCCCTGCTTCTTCCCCCTGCTCATCAATAAATCTACTTTCCTTCCAAATCTACGTACAGGTTTGTAAGTGTATAACAGCAACACTAGACGTCGTCAAAACTAAGGACATAGACGTAACAATTACGATCGAGAAATGTAAATCATTAATGCATTTAAAATTTAACCTAAACGTTTGCTTAGCAAATGAATAATCTTGTCTGCAGGACGTGTTTCTACATTCGTTAGCGTTTCAGTCAGTTAACGTTACCGATGAGGGTCTCATCTGGTTTGAAACTAATTTCTGAAACAATCATCTGTGCCTTCCATTGAAGATTGACAACATTGAAACCAGCGAATGCATACACACGAAGTGCAGCACTCAAGCCCCATGAACCAGTCCAAGTACTATACTAGCAATCCTTTCCATGAAAATAATCAGCAGCACTATTAGCTGGCTAGTGTTACTTGCAAAAGTGACAACTTACATTCCTAAGCAAGGGCTACACTTACAACCGTTAATTTATTTATTTAGTCTAGACTGAATAATTTAAGCCTTTTAAATCTGAAGTTATGTTAATTGCCTGTTAGTTAGCTGACAGCTAGCTCACGTTAGAGAACAACCTTCACACTAACCCATTTGTATAACATCATTAAGGGTTAGCTTCGCTATCTTATCCAATTGAGCATTCATAAGATGCATATTAGTACAGAGCGTTTGATATTAAGCTTACCTGCTGCCACTGACAGCAGAATTGCAGTAAACTAGCTAGCTAGCTAGCCAACGCGTTAGCCAAAGCCAATATTTCGGATGACGTCGCGTTAGCTAAGCTAGAGGAAATGGGTAAGATCACAAGCACTAACTCGTTAGCTACCTGAGCTAGCTGGCTAGCGTTCACGTTAGCGTTCTGTTTCGAAACAAATCATAACGAATTACCTTTTGCTTTGTCTGTCGGATAGAGCTTCTCAGCTTTGTTCAAAAATTTTAACGCCTTTTCCTTGTCACCTGCCTCGAGCGCTTTCGAAGCAATATTTATACATTTTTCTGCTTCGTCTCTGTTCCCTTCCATCTTTCTTCCCTTTCCTCACCCGGCTCAGCTGACACCTCCTAGAATGCGCAAACTCACACACAAATTATTTACATGCACACATGCCTAAAACAGATAACAAAAAAAGGTGAGTCGTGCGAGCAGTAACACCAGAAACTAGGCCTGTTTCGTGGCAGGACGTTTGCAACTTCCAATTCAAATAGTTTTTTCACGAAGTAGTATTTTAAATTAGGCCTATAAAAAACATAAGGATTTAACATGAAGCAATTGGCAGCGTAGGTTTGTAACATAGTTTACATGCTGTCTAAAAAGCGCGAGTAGAAACAATAGGCTATCAATATCATTAATAGTAACCTAATTGCCAGACGGAATTTAAAGGGAAGCTGTAGGACTTTCCCGTAGTACAGTACGTGGCCCTATCGCCAGCCATATGAACAAGGATGGACGTCTGCTAGTATCTGTCGTGTCTAAAGTGCAATGAAACTGGGTTTGTCCATTGCTTCAAATACATATCACAATAGCCTACATGCTAAATTCAAAAATAAAAAACAAAACAAACGGGAGCAATTTGTTCTTTATTCTTTCGTTTAAAGAGCATTTCTGCAACACACTGCACTCTAGTAAATTGGAGAGTTTTGTTTGTTTGTTACGAAGACCGGGGCTATAGCCTACATTATATTGCACTTGTCCTCTTTAGGAGAAGAAAGCATGACTTACTTTTCCAGCAAAAATCTGAATATATTTATTTTTTATATTCATATTATACAGAACTTCATAGTCTGTAAAGTTATATGCTTAGCAATATTGCAAATGTTTATAATTGTATTTACATTTGTACAGATTTAAGTAATTTTACACATTTCTTTGTGAAAAAGCAACAATCCATGTAATTAGCCGTTTATCCATCCCACCTGTGATACAACATTGACACAGTAACAGTACATCTTCCTTTATAATGCTTGTGGAGGTAAAACAAAGAAAGGGACCAGAGATCATAACAACAGCCCCTGAAAAAACGAAGTCAGTTTGTATGCAAAAAAAATTAAAATAAAATATTACAAGCGTACAACAATGAATCTCAATTTATGTTTCCACTCAAGAAGACCAATTGAAGAAAAAGAAAAAGCAAAGGCATGCAAGACATTTTTTATAAGGAAATTTGAACAAAGTGCCATCCGTTTTGCTAATGCTTCACGCTGGTGTACGTGGTGGATTGAGTTTGATGGGGAAGTAACCCAGGGTGTTTAGTGCTGCATGGATACGGAAATGCAGTCTTGACTCCATGGCGTAGTCCTTGTAGTTGGTCCTAAAAAAAACAGAACTGTGAGCCAAACATACAGATATAAAATAAACTTTCTAAATTGGGCTCAGGTCAGACTTGGCAAAAAATGGCATTCCTCCTAGATTTCCAAAACATATAGGATACTTGTTGTTCCAAATTCAGCTTAATCACCTAGTGTAGATGACCCACAATAACAAAAGAAAATATAACAAAAGCCATGCAAATAAACGTTAATTATTATTCTTGCACATTCTCCAAAGTCTGTCTAAAGCCTGGATACATATGGAGGACGCTTACTTGATTTTTTCCATGTGGGCAATGGCCTTTTCATTATCTCCTTGCTCCTTGTACAGAAGGCCAAGTTCATACATGGTAAAGGGTACCAGGTAATCATCATGCTTAATGGAATCTTCACTATATGAAAAGAAGACATGCTCTTCAGTATGCTACATATATATTCTATTTATATAGTCTTTATTTTATTTAAGTTGCATTTACAAGTTCTATATGTACATTAGATTGGATTAGTATCGTGACAAGATGTCGTGCAGTAGCAGCAGAGTGACTAATGCACCAAGGAAATCCATTGCTTGAAGAATTGAGGGGCAATTGCTGAAAGTTCAATTCATAATGAAGCCAATAAAAAGAAAAGAAAAAAACTCACCTTGAGATGACATTTGTGAAGCAGGCCTCAGCCTGATCAAGATGTCCCCCATGTCTTAGACACAGCCCCTTCAATAGCTGGATCACACACTGGTCATCCTGATGATACACTGAGGGGTCTAGAAAAAGCAGTTAAACACTCAGATCAAGGTGAACGCAATGGACCTTTACATTTATAACGGTGTCGCACAGTAGCCGTCATCGACCGTAGGATTATTAGATCACAATAAACTTTGAAAGGGAAACCCACTTGGTTCATCCCTCAGCTGCTCTTCAGCCTTTTGTATGGTTGCCAGGATGTTGTCAGTCAAATCTGGCCTCTTGCCAACAATGGTGAATCCATTCCACACATACATCATTTCCTGTTTCGAAGGATAAAAAGTTCCCTCAGGTTAAATCATAACATATCCAAGGGTATATAAGAGTTGATAGTTGATTTGGTGTAAAACCCCCCCAAAAAGGTACTTTGGTCCTAATTACCAGAGCAGGAATGGGCAGTTTCAGAGGAACAGAAGCACAGTACCGTTGTGCTTTCTTTGATGCAAACTTCTCAGTTGGAATAGACTTCCCGGCCAATCTAAGCCTGAGGCCGTTCACCTGCCTACGAGCAGCCCATTTAGATGCATTACCGACATGAAGAATGAAAACCGTTAAACCAGACTGTTAAACACTCCAGATAGGGTTCTCTCACCTGAATAACTCTGTAATATTCTCCCCAGTCGTTTCTACATCCTCTGCAGGAAGCATGCTCAGAATTGCAGCCTTCTGGAAAACGTAGATAGCCTAAGAGGACACATACATAAAGAACATGGATTTTTATCACAAAAACAAAGCCTCTCTAATGTCAACGTATCAGAGAGGCATAACCAGACACCTGAACAGAAGAATTCCCATAGTTTCACCTTGCCCCCGTTAAAAACCGCCTGGCTAATGAAGTGGCACTTGCAGACGGGCCAGGTAAGTTTACCTGGGACCACTTGCTTTCTTTGCAGAGGACATCAGCATAGCGGTAGGCCTCCTTCCAGTTCTGTTCGAAGGAGAAGGACCACATAAGCTCCCAAGCGCATAGGTGGTGGATCTGACGCCACTCCTGCTGGGCCGCAATGCATGCCCGAAACTTCTCCTGGGCCTGGGGAAGCAGTTTTTAAGGTCATTGATCATCTTCATATTGTTAATCATTATTTGTTTTTATTTTTTTTTTTGCACAAACGTAGAGCTGGAGTCAGCATACTCACAAATGTGAAGTTCCCTTTAAGTAATGCAATCCTGGCAGTGTAGAACAGAATAAGTGCCCCCTAAGAAAAATATTACTTAAAAATAATCAACAAAAATGTGTGGCATCTATATGTGTGGTCATAAGTTTAATAACAAATTGTATATTGTGAGTTGATTTTAAAAATGCTAAACACTTGAAGTTGTTCTTATTAACAACAAAATGAATAACCGTCACAATTTTATAAATTTTACGAAGAGGTGTATAAGGGCCAATCTCAAACTTACATTGGGGAACTTGTCCATATAGGGCTGCAGTAGAGCTTCAGACTCTCTAAGGTTGGCTTCACCGGTGCCTTATAAAGATACATAGAATACAAATTTGGGCTTAGTTGTGCGTTCTATGTTGGGACCTAAATATTTAATTTTAAGTACTATTTATGAAGGAACCACCAGAGGGAGACAAAGATAAAAAATAAACTACTGCTATAGTGCATTGTGGGCTGACAATCAGGCCAATTCCCTCTGTTCACCAGGGGAGGGCCTAAGGTTTGCGCAGAAAAAGTCTCCAATCATCAAGAAATAGGAAGGCCTTACCGAGTATGACAGTGATGTAAAGATGAAACATGAGCAGGGTCAAACAGCTGAGGATGGAGCGCAGGCTGTTGCTAGCTGCCCCTTCCCTTAGCTTGGCTAGGCCAACCTCCTAGATGTTCAAGAGATAAGAGTGTGTTTGTATCATATGGGCAAACCCTTGTGGTCCTCAGCCACATTAAACAACAGTTAGACCAAATCAGGGAACACATTTACAACTAAACTATTCTAACTACCTTCACTATTCTGACAATTTTTGTCCTGCAATACATTTGTGCATGCTGTCTCACAATACCTACCCTATCTCCGTTGAAGCCCAAGAACTCCATTAGCCTGAGGATTTTAGCTGGTAGCAGAGAAAGCATCTGAGAGTGAAAAAAGAATTATGCCTAACCCAGGTGACATGACACACTTCCACAATGGCACAAATACCAAGCACATATCCTAAAGCCTGGGATTCATTTTCTACTCAGTGTATTAACTGGAAATTAAGCCTGTCTGTCGTTGTTGATGAAGTGAACAGAAAATAAGCGAGTAAACACAAAGAAAACACAAGTTCATTTTCTTACCAGGTTAAAGGATCCAATGCCCATATTTACACCTCCACTGAAATGTGGATATGTACTACTTTTATCGGACTTGTCCTTAGCAATGTCTGCCATGGCTTGACATTCTCTGACAATCACAAATTACAGTTAAAGGTCACTTTAATTGATGATTATCTCTTACTGGAGTAAAACTTGGGACTGTTCTATTCACTGTTCAGCGATGGCTAAAGGATTGTGACTGGGTTGCCATTACTTGTAGATCTGATAACTGTTGCGGATCTTTATTCCTCCCTTGATGAAGCTGATCAAGCTCTCATCCAGGAAAGTAAGAGCTGATTTCTGCAGGAGTACTTCAGCATAGCACAACTCTGCATGCATCTCCTCTGGTGACGCAATACAAGAATGGTGTAGGAAACATTCCATATGAATATACACTAAAAATAAGTAATATATATCCATCCTGTTAACGATGGTAGTTCGCATTATGTTGTCTACAATCTACATTTTGTAACTTTCAGACACGCAGATAGGAAATATTGCCCAACTCACCCTCTGTCAGGTTGGAAGCAGGTTGTCCGTAGAACATGTTGCTTATGGTTTCAATAATGGTGTTCTTTTTTCTAAACCTATTTCCCAAAAAAATACACATGTTCTGGAAAACTAAAATCCAGAAAGAATAAGATTTAAAGTCAAATAGAAAATAATGAAATACAGCTGTCCTTCATTCAGCAGTGTACGCTATCTAGCGCGGGAGGACAAAGCGAATACATGTATTACCTCTGACATGTTTGCAGGGCCTCTCTCAGTGACGTCATGGCGGCCTCCGTGTCCTTAGGGTCAAAGGTCATCCCTGCCTGCATAACCAGGATGCTACTGTAGCCCATGGCATGGTACATGCTGTGATTAGTCCTATAGATGGAGACACAAAATCATCAAACCTTTATGCTACAATTTAAGCAGTAAAATGTATTTGGCACACCACCACCAATTTCCAGGGCACAAACGCCCAACAGGGAAGTCGCCATCAACTACTCTGATCACAGAGGACACCTGGCCAGACTCAGACCCCAACAGAAAGTGCATCGGTCAACAGTGCATGCCACTTGCCGGGGTTGAAGAAGAGCCAAGGCATCAGAAAATCTGTTGTTGAGAAAAAGGTCCAGAGCATGAGAGCTCTCCTTTATTGCCGCGGGTAAATCCATCTGGGACGTCCTAGAGGGAAACGATCAGGGGTCAGTCAATCATGAGACAATCAAATTGTTAGATCTTGTTCAGTAGGTTTTGTAATTCACTCCCAAGAAAAAACTAAATGTGGTAGAAACGCAACTATTTTATTTACCTGTTTTGGTCAAATTATGGATGTATCGAGCTCATTGCTAATTATACTGTAGTAGGTATCTGTACATCTATGATATATTGGCAATCCTTATATATAAGGAATTTACTAATATTCCATAATTCTGTTGTAGTTTTTTTTCTTGTTTTTGCAGTAGCAATATATCCAAATGTCTTTATCTTTTTTTAAATGATTTAAAGAAAACACACCTCAGTTGATGTTTTTCTGTTATAGGGTTAAATAAATAATGATAAGCTTGTGACAAAGGCTTCACAGGAAAAAATGTGACTTGTTTATGAGAAGTTGTCATAGGTCCTATTTACAACAGACAGGCCCCTCTAAAATACATGAATTTAATTATTGTGCAAGTTTTTAGCATAATTGCAACCCAACCTAGCTAATGATTGGGGGAGAACAACCACATGTTGTTCGAAAGCAGGATCTCCTGAGACGGTCCATCTGATAAACATATGCAGACATGTAGGCTTTCAGGAACAGCCTAAATGTGTAGTCTAATTTCACATCTGTCTGACAAAAAAAGAGGACATTCAACGGGTAAACGTCCCTATTAAGCCCATGCACCATGTAAGCCTACTTGCAACGTCAGAGTCAAATAATGGCTGATCCCAGAAGATGCTGCAAAAGAACTTTGGTGATTTTGGTACCCTCAGAAGGAAACATTTGCATATTTATATTTCTGTTTTTGGTAAGCATTAATTTGTTATGAAATTTTAAGAGATTGGTGTTTCTAATAAAACGTATGTTAGAATATCACTTGCATTAGAAATATTGTTTCATTTGAAATCAAAATATGAGTTTTAGCATGCTGGCAAACTGACCACATACTGCATCAATACAGTGGCTGCATCATATGGCTCGTTGCAATGCCATAAAGCATGATAAGCATGTATAGTTTTCATTTTTGTTTGCAGTTTAGTTTTTTATACTGTTAATGGACAATAAATGTGTATGTTTTTCTGTATTTATTTTTTAAATAACATTTATCCCTGGTGGGATTAAAGGGGGCACTAGCAAACAAATCCCACAGTCTGGTGTGTATGTAAATGACTGCAGCAAACTGCTTTTTTGCATGATCAATTTATCATTTTCATGGTGTATATAGATATAGATTTATTCCGTATAGTTTTTCATGTCCTTTGCGTAGAACAAAAATATTCTAAATGTGTGGGCTTTTACCCATACATTCACTGATGCTGCCTTTAAGCCCACATAGCCCACTTAACCGTGTTTCAATGGAAATATTCTCCCTTTTAACCTTAGAATCATTTTCCTCCTTAATTTTGACCTCACCTGGTGAATCAGCTCCATAGTTGTGATATTGAAATATCAGTGATATTGAATAGGTCAATTCATTCTGGATAGGCCTATATTCTATCCTAACATTAACAGTAATGTTTTAATCTTTACTTTTCAGATGGGAAAGAACTATAGTTTATGCCCAAGCATGACATAATCAGAAGGGACCCGGCCCATTCTAAATGTGCAATCATGAAGTATTGACAAGATACACTTGAACAAAAACAAGATGAAAGCCGTCAAAGAATTGGGCAAAAAATAGAAACTAAAGCCTAATAAATTGTGATTAACATTTGAAAACCAAATTAAGTTATTGTTTAATTGTAAATCCTGAAATTAACTAATTTACTATCCTTAGAATATGACTATTGAACCTGCAAACAGTTTTTCTTTAGTCAGTCGTCTTCAGAAATCTTGATAAAAACTTCAGCTGGCTGAACCAAAAATCTCGGCCAATTTCAAATGAAAACAGCAAACAGTAGGATAGTTATCCTAGACCAAATGACAACACTTATTGGAAAAAATTAATTATTTTAATGTGTGTACCAAAATGATGACAATGTTCTCTAGAACTTTTATTGAGTCGATGCTGTGCTTTTGCATGGTGGCTTGGTTCGGGAATCTTAATCTGGCCAATAAAAACAGGCTTGGTCGGCTTGTCAGAGTGGCCAGTAAAGTAATTGGGGTGAACCAAATGCAGCTCTCGGACATTTACGATCAAGGATGGTACTTGCTATTATGGACTGTTCTGATCACACCTTGCAGAGGGACTTTGTGCTTCTACCTTCTGGTAAAATATATAGAGTACCAATTCAAAGGTCTAATACATTCAATGTCTCATTTGTTTCTGCTGCTATTAGAGGCCATCATTTGCATAAATTATTTTTTTTATCCTTGTCTTAACATTTAGTGATCTTGTATCGTTCTGTATTGTCTCTGTTTCTGCTGTGGATGTTGTCTTTTGTCTTTTATGTTGTATTACTATGGATTGGATGTGTTTTGTAAATATCCCTGCAACCCAATTTCCCCTATAGTGGGATTATAAAATTTACTTGACATGTTGAAGAGTAATTTCCACTATAATTTAGATTTTGTTTGTAAATTGTTTTATAGCCACACTTCAAGCAAGACATATAGCAAAAAGGCTGGTCACACCTATTTCAAATGTCATTTACAGGCGATAGGAGTGGAGACAAAGTTTAAATGGCTAGAGAGCAAAGAGATTACAGATTTGAATAGGACAAGTTTGTATTGTTATGATTTATATATATATATATATATATATATATATATATATATATATATATATATATATATATATATATATA
>JAVQIZ010153791.1:0-29906 GCA_036023535.2 Galaxias brevipinnis | reverse complement strand
GGAAACCGGAGCACTCAGAGGAAAACCCAAACAAACACGAGGAGTACATACAAACTCCACACAGAAAGGACCTGGATCAGCCGGGATTCAAACTCCACACAGAAAGGACCTGGATCAGCTGGGACTCAGACCCAGGACCTTCTGGCTGTGAGGCATCAGTGCTAACCACTGAGCCACCGTGCTGCCTAAAATTAACAGAAAATTCATTTTGTTTTCAAAAGGAGTGTGTTCTCGTAGGGGAAGAGCTGGCCAATTAGTTAAACCGCTTTGAGAAAACAAAAAGAAAAAAAGAACTCTGTTTGGAATCAAAAGGGAATACAGAATCAACCAATCAGCAGACAGAATCCCTGAATACCGATGGGTGAGAAATCACTGCTCATTCTTAGCGTTGTTGCACGCTTTTATTTTGAAAGAGCAGGAAACAGAAACAGAAGTGTTATGTGGGGGAGACGACTGAAGACTCTAGATTACAGACTCTACTAAATGTCATGGACAACACTGAATGCAGAGGACGGATTTCAGAGTCCGTTGAATGGCTGGGAGTTCTCCTAACGAGCGTGCGAGCGCGCCCCAGAGAGACGTGTGTGTGTGTCTCTCCCCCCCTCTCCTGCAAAGCCTTCAAGGGCCAAACGGAATCGAAATGTTTTTAATCATGCCCTCCATTCTTCCAGGCAGACTCAATGATAAGACCCAAGAGAAGAGAAACTTTGGATGAAAAAGCGAGTACTTCTTAGACCGCGATAGAGATCAACGGTTTGAGCTGAGAGAGGATTACACCACAGGCTATAAACACCCCCCCCCCCTTCAAATGTCGAGAGAAAGAGAGAGAAAGAGACACACTCTTTGATCGTTAATGTAAGGCGTCCACATAGGAACACACTGACTAATGCAGACTCACATGCAGGCAGTCCGTTTGGTACTAGGGGAGGCGTTCTGACTGGTGGTACTGGTGGGGCCGCTCGGACTGGTGGTACTGGGGGGCTGCTCTTACTTGTAGTAGGGCAGCTTCTCGATCATCCTCCAGTTGACGTAGTTGACAGCCGTCTCCTCCAGGGAGCAGACCCGAGCCATCTGAACCTTGGCCATGTGCCAGAACCTCTGGTGGTCCACGGGCCCTTCCTGGAGCTCTCTGCAGAGGAGGAGGTACACTCCAGCCAGCGTGTCCTCGTACACCTGCAACACAAGAGAGGACACATACACACACACAGACACAGTTACCGTGGCAAGGGCTAACAGAATGGAGAGTTTTAAAAAATATATATATATGGTAAATGGACTGCAGTTATATAGCGCTTTTCAACCGGAATGGAACCAAAGCGCTTTACAATGTTGCCTCTCATTCATCCATTCACTCACACACTCACACACCGATGATGGCGGAGCTGCCATGCAAGGCGCTTCACGTCTCTACATCGGGAGCACCCGATATATAATATAGAAATGTATGCTTCAAGTTTTATTTTAAATGTATATCACAACCTTTCAACCCACAAATGTTTTACTGTATATAGCATCTTGTTTATAAATCGAGTCCTTTACTGTGGCTGAATATGTCACAGTGGAACTTAATCAAAGTAAGAATACAGGTGAGCTTTAACTGGAAACGAGGATCAGCATAACTGGAATAAAGATGTGGACCTGGTCCTTGATTGACTTGGCTGTGAGGCATGGAGCATTGTCCTGCTGAAAAGTACAATCCTCAGAGCTGGGAAACATTGTCAGGGCAGATTGATTGATTCATACGTCCTTCACATAGACAAATCTGCCTGATTCCATCCTTGCTGAGGAAACCCCAGATCATCACCGATCTTCCACCAAAATTTCACTGTCGCTGCAAGACTCTGTGACTTGTAGGCCTCTCCAGGTCTCTATCTGACCATTGGGCAGCCAGTTGTTGAGCAAAGCTGAAAATTGTACTCATCACTGAACCTTAGTCCGGCACTCTACGGTCCAATCCTTAGTTTCTTTTGTGAGTTATTATTGTGAGTGAACGTCTGAGGAGTAGTTGAATGAGTTTTCAGAGCAGTTCAAAATGCATTTACCTACCTAGTCACCCGTCTGTATATCATCTGTAGAGGACACCAGGATTTCCAAACAGTTTATTTCACCTGTTCTTTGAGCTGGCCACCACCAATTCCTGGTGACAGAACAAGGAAGACAGCCATGACTTGGCAAGGCCTGCAAGGAAAACTCTTTGGACTTCAAATGGCTCGCAGATCCGGGTCATGTGTGCAAATGGTGGCGACCTGTGTCTTTACTGGACCAAAGTGTGGGCTGAATGGGTCCAATGAGGGTTGAACACGTCGTCAATGACCTGTGTAAAACTCGAGTTGTGTGTGTGAAAGGGTTATAAGGAACTATGGTGCTGTTTATCTTCCAAAGATGATGGAAGACCCAAATGTTTCCAGATGCAGGGCAGAAGGATTTAGTGGAAAAACCTACATCAAGTACCTGGAGTTTCAAATGTACATGTGCATGTCAAAGAACTGCTTCACAGAGTACCACAAATGAGAGCTAAATCAGAGCAGTCAAAATATGTCCTGATGTCCTCTACAAAGGACAGGCAATAAAATAAAATTAAAATATATATATTTATTGTCGTATTTTTTTTTACTTTGTTATTATATTTGCTTCATTGTTAAGGCATGTTATATAACATGATATCTCCATGTATTATTTTCCATGGGTGTCAGGAGGTCCATCTTGCATGGACTACTAAAAGGTAATCCAGATTTGACAAAGTTTGAAAAAAATATTTGTTATTTATGTCCCTCCTGGTTCCCCTCATTACAGATGTGTTTTAAACAGTGCCCAGCATAGCATGTTAACTAACATAGCAGCGGTGGGGATCTTACCTAGGTTAATACTTTAGCAGACCTCCCTTTAAACTATCTTTGGACTGGTCAGAAATATTTTTTCAGGGACTGATCTTCTCACTTTCTGCAATGTTGTTTATTTATTGACCTTAAACACGGAGACTTAGTGTCTGTGCTTCATCTTTCAGAATATCTTTGTCAAATTCCTTGGTGCATTATAGAGTAAACATTTAAATGCAGAGGGTGTTAGCACTATTTTCCCCAACGGTGTGCTAAACTTGTGTTGTGTGCATGTTTGTCAGCTTGCCAACTTGAAGGAGGGATGGATTAGAGATCATGCATGTGTTTTATGGGGTTAACTGCTGATTAATCACTCAGCTGCAAGGTAGTCAGTACAGCTGTACACTGCTGTAAATGTACAGCTGCTCTCTACTGCATGATACTTGCCCATCAAACCACATACCATAGCACTCACATTAGCCAACAATTGCTTTGTTATGCTAATATCAGTCAAATATGAAGGACTGTAAGAGGCAAATTCTACATATGTTAAACAAACCACCTTTGGCCTGATCGATGTGTCTGACTATTTTCCAGGATTAAACTTAATGGCAACTTGGCTGTAACGTGAACATGGCTCACAGCAGTTACTCCCAAAGGGATCCAAACCCTGTTTTGACCCGAGGGTGGCACTGTGACGACCATCTCATTTTATTATATATAAATTCAGCCTATCATCTCTAAACAAAACAATAAAATCAGGAGGAATTTTCATGAGGTGTATTTAAATATCTCTAGTGACCTTTTGAGGTGTATTGTGTCAACAACAACAAACGGTTGAGCAAAAGCAGCATTGCCTTTACTCTACAAGACCCTCCTGCTCACAAAGCATAGCTACAAATTATACACTTTCAAATCCTTACAAAACTCCCAACAGCCCATCAGTACTGTTATCTAGAGACAACTTCTCATTGCAATTGCTGTTAAAAATGACAAACAAATGAAGTGAGTTAACATCATAGGCTTAAGGCGATATACAAATTCAAAGATAACCAGGCCAATGGAGGCACAGTTAAACAAGTCTTGTAAGCACCTGTCAGCCACGTTTACCTTGACGCTGTCTTGTATGGTATGACATCACAACTTAGTGAGGAGTGTGAGTGGTTAATGATGAGACCTCTTTAAGGACACAGCTACGCACATTGGACATGCTGCAGTTGCTTTGTTAATACTTTATCCACATTGCGAGTTTTTGGCATAAAATGTGTCACAGAAAAAAATAACACCTATTCTCAGGTTAAATTATTTTAATGCTAATGAATAACATTGAAGAGAGAAAATAGAGTGAGAGACTGGGGAGGGTTGAAGGAGCCATGCAATGAATAACCCAACCTATATGTTGCAATCTCCTTATATACCCTATGCCCGCTGTACAAACAGAAGTATAGACATTTTTCTTTTCTCCTTTAATGTGGCACTTGAATATCCCGTAGCATCAAGGGGTCGCAGGTGAAGGAATTGATTTCACAGTATCTCAAGTGATGGTAACAGCCATTGTCTTTATTGAGTCGTCTCTGATCTGATTTACACATTTATGGAGGAGGACATGGAAGGAACGGGTCTCTCTTTAAAATACCCTAGTTCACCCTCATTTGGTATTCTCTAAGGCTTGCGTTCCCCTCAGAGCCCTGATTCAGAAAGGGTAACTGAGTTCCCCTGACGTTTCCAATGGATTTGGGTGAACCAAATGAAGGTGGCATGCAAAAAGAAACGGAGTGTAAACTTTTGAACCCGTTACCTCGCTGTTCTACTTGTCTTCGGGATGTGAACTCTCCCTGCCTTTGTGTTGCTCATTGAAGTATAATCTGCGAGGTTGGACTTTGTGTGAACTTTTCTTATTATTCTAATACCCTCCGTTACACGCACACACCAGCACGCACACACACACACGCACACAGCATTGGTTTCAGACATCCTGCACCACAAGTATTTGAACCATAGGAGATATGCAAAACATGTATTTTTTAGTTCAGGAGAATCAGTTCAATATAATAGCAGAAGCACACCAATGCTGATACTAAACACGGAAAAACACTCTTACGCACAAACAAATCATATTCATGCTGGTTTCCACCTAACATTTTGTAAGGCTATCTATAAACAGTGTCTTACTCTTTCATGACTGCATTGTCTGTGCTCCCCTGATAAGGACCAGGTTTTGCAAAGGACTCGCTTTTCAACAGATATTGAAAAATTTGAACTCAGTCTATTTGGGCCAGTAGAAGTCTTCCCATCACTGTAGAACTCAGGACCGGTCTCGAGACCATATATACGTGTCCCGGTCTCGTCTCAAACTCAGACTCTGCATGTTATGTCTCGGTCTTGACCAAACCATACTTCTACAGTCCCAGCATACAATTAATATTTTCTCAATTAATGTCATGCATTTTCTCAACCTATGTCACATATCCAGCCAATGTGATTATTCAGCAGGTAGCAACATTCCTTTTATAAGCATAACGTTTACCACCACGTTGGGCGCCACAAGGGGGAAAACACTCTGGACCATTGGTACTCACAATTCAAATATGATTATCAGGCTGAATCGCTACCTCCGTTAGGGTTAGGTGTGATTAGGCCAACATCTTGGTTTGGCGCATGCACATAAACAAGCTACGTCGCGTGCGAGCTTACAAAATGGCCCAGCCAAGCGGCGCTGCAAGGCATCATCTGGTGCACGCTCCAGAACACCCCCATCAATTAACTCGTCGACCTAAACGACTTTTCTTAGTGTGGTGAAACTATTTGGAAAACAACAGAGGCAGTTGTACTAAAAACATTTCATTACCAGAAACCATAGATTACTAGGTACATTGGTGATGTCCTGAACATGCACACTGCAGCCTACAACCTTGGGCTGAAGTCCAACAACATGGACTGCTTTAAGAAAGCATCATGCAATGTGAGAAGAGAAGTAAAGGAGGCAAAACAAGATTACGGGATGAAAGTGGAATGACTATTTTGAGAAAGCAATTGAAATATGTGTCAAGGTTTAACAGACTTCAAAGGGACCCACCCTCCACAAAAATGGGATCTGCGAGATTGCTGTTTACTGACTACAGTTCAGCTTTCTGCTCAGAACAATAACCTCCTCCTATATGTAAGCAAGACCAAGGATAGTGAACTTTGGGTGGAAGCAGGGGATGAGCTACACCCCCTGAACATCAGCAGGGTCCATGGTGGAGAGGGTGGACAACTTTAAGTGCTTTGATGTATATATCACAGAGTCTGACCTAATCACTAAACATGGACACTTCAGTGACGAAAGCTAGGAAGAGACTGTTACAACCTCCCCTCCGTGATGGTAATGCTAGGAGTATGGAGAGGAGCGCAACAGCCCGCGTTCGTAATCGTGGGATGTTCAGTGATTTGAATGTCCAGAATTGGTATATAAGTGAAAACCCCAAGGTGGAGTGTATTTATTGTACAGATATAGACAGACAGGATGATACTTAATAAAACAAAACACAGTACCAAGTACTGGTTAAACGGGGAAACAGTAAGAAACTAAATAAATGCTGTATCGAATACAGGATTAAAACGTGGATAAGGAAGAAAACCTAACAAATAAGCAGTATTGAATACAGGGACTAACGAAGGATCGAAGGGGTCACTAACACACTGAATTTCTAGATCAAGTTTGCACTCACTAACAAACAAACGAACAGACAGATCACGCACAGAGATGAACCCTCTAACAAACAGAATAGACAGAACACCAAAAGGGCTAACTTTATCTAAGTGACAGCGAGTAACTAAGTACGACTACCAACACAGAATACACAATCGAAATGCAGGAATCTCTCGCTCTACTGGAGACTACCGGCGGGAAGGTTTTCCAATGCGACGGACCGTTCCATGATTGGTCCGTCAACAGATGACAGCTGATGCTTGATTGGAGGAGGACCAACTGGAAACTGACACCTGAATGTATGGGAAAGAGGAGGCAAGAACAGAAAGGGAAGACAAGACAACCATATGCACATACACAATGCATGCAACACGGACACACAATATGGATGGACGTAACAGACACTAGTCCACCTCAGATGCCTGAGGAAAATTCTGAGTATCCCCACAACTACAAAGGTATTTCAACTCATGCACCATCGGGAGCGTCACGACGGGGAACATCAGCGTCTGGTTTTGGAAACAGAGGTATGTATCATCTGCGGTCCTCTTCCCTCTCACCAGGGTGTGCAGGACCAAGGCCAGGACAATCCTTAAAGATCCAAGCCACCGACAAGGTACCGGGTCCATCATGTCAGTACTGAAAGGCTTCAACCCTCAGGACATCCAAATCAACAATGACAGCACCACATGGCCCCGTCAATGAGAAAGAAGGGTAAACAACCCAATTTTACGGACAGTTAAATCAACATCTGAAAAATGTATTTCTTCTAAGAAAGGTATTTTGGGGGCATTTTTGCATGGTAATACTATTGTTCAGCATCCGTACTTTGATACTACACTACAGTCATACTACAGTCATTTTATGATAATTGTGGACTAGGCAGAAATGTTCATCTTGCCTATTGTCACTGTGTCGTAAAGCTGAAAGTGGACTGTTCATGAGGCCACCCAGTCTGACCCGTCTAAGCTTCAAACTCCTCATGAAGTGTTTAAAAACCACAACACTAGAGTATCCAGCCCCTTGACTTCTTTTAGCTCGTGGTGTCAGCTAGTAGGATGTGAACTGAGTACTAAACACATGACCATTCTTCTTCCAAAACATCACTTGTTTAGTAGAACCTCGGGTTGAGTCTTTCCATTTTCCAACTGCTTTTATTGTCAAGTACTCCAGGAAGTGAAAGAAGATGGCAGATTTACATACTGTCTTTCCTCACTCGACACCCTGGCTAATAGAGTGGTGAGATCGTGACATTAGGGTCCCTTCCCTTCCCCTCCCCCACTCTGCCATAAAGCTATGAAGCTGTTTGGTGGGTTGGGGGGTAAGGGATTTCCGTTGAGCTACCTTACAAATTGGTCTCCAGCGAGGCTCTGCGTTCCCAGTCCCTGGCAGTTGCAGCCATGGGCCGGCCGGCCGGGACAGATGGAGCTGCTGCTGAAAGTGGGATCAGCGCTGTCTGCTCAGGCCATCTGGAAAACTGGAGCGGGATTCCAAGGCCTGACGAGGAGGTGAGGAAAATAGCATTTTCCCCTCCGAGCCGCACCGACGTTGATTTGCACCCCTGACAGAAAACGGAGCGAGAGGAGCTGCTCTCTCTCTCTACAGACAGACAGTCAGTCCTGTGCTACAACTATCGGGAGCTTTTCAGAGTTAGACACTCGGTATTCAACTTTGCTGTTTAGAAGAAAACAAAGATTTACTATACGTTTGATCACTTTAAACCACCATACAAAACATCCCAGGTTGATCTCGGTATCGACTGGTTGAGGTGGCTTTCGCTTGCTGTCCCAGATTGTGTGGTAACATAATTGAACTCGATATCTGACCCCCAAAGTATTGGGTGTTGCACGTGAGTTCTTGTTTGAATTACAAAAAGTAATACATTAATCATTAGTAGAGGTGTAAAGGTGTAACATGAGGTGCTGCCTCCGCATGGGAGGGCATCGGGGCCACATTTGGAACAAAATGTACTGTACTAGATTGGGTACCCTGCTTGAGACCGAAGAGCTTTTCATGGTTACCATCGTGTTAAGATTGCGAGTTCCTCCATTCAGCCACTTTAGTACCCCAAAGCCTTGGTGTGTCACGGTTGTCTTTAGCTGTTTAGGTGCTATATTGTTAGAGCTCCAGGCGCTTTGTCCCGTCTAATGGAAAGGGGCCCTGTTGATGACTTATTTTGGAAACTAGAAGCACGGGCCTCTCAACGCTTGAGACAAGATGGCGAGTGACGGGGCTAGGCTGACTGGAGCTTAAGTGTGTGAAAATTGAGGCCTGATAACAGCTTTTGGGACCACGTCCACTAGCATTTTTGTTTATTTTTTGAAGGAGCTGTTGTAACCAAGCACAACTGTCTCTCGGTTGCTGTCAATTTTTGGGGGGGCTCCAGCACAATTATGCTCCTCAAATGCAGACTACATCAAGGCCACTCTTCTTATTCAGTTTATGTATCTATTCAATTAAATGTTTTGTACACTAATATTATTACCTAAATATGCAACTTCAGGGAGGATTTAATTACCGATAAATGTTTTGTCTCAAAAAGAGTTCCTAAATAAACATGAGAAAGACTAATAAATAAACCCAATGCACCCAAAGTTCTATTTTAGGTAAGTTAATTTACTTCTGTTTGTTAGTGTATGATACTGTATCTATTATACATGTTTTGTATTTCTGAAACTGAAAAAGCCAAAAAAAACGACAATAAAGGAATCTTTTAACTAATGGAAGACAAAAATAATAAAGTCTCAGTGGTAGCTCATATGAATAAATATGTATTTCGTTTTACAAGTATACAACTCAATTACATGTTTACAATTAAATTTTAAACCTAGTCATTTAGTTTGAGCGAACATATTGGCCCGCTAGTGTATAGTCAAAATTGCCTACGTAAGGGAACATAATATTCATAAAAGAATGTCCGTATGAAAGTGGCATCGGAGGGGTCATGTGGGCTAGCGTGGTTCCACACCACTATGGTTCCACTCACCTCTCTGTGACCTCCTTCTCCTAGCCAAACTGGCCCCATGTTGGGTGCCGAACAATAGCATGCAGTTGCTAAAGCACTTAAGTTTCCATTGTATGAACACAAGCCTCTACCCTAGAACCAAAGGATATCCTCCTTGCTCCATGGAGCCTTTTTTAAGGTCTCAGTCAAGGCTCAGAAGCACTACTGTTAAATACACCCATGATTCGGAAGTGCCCTGATGGACAGTGCTCTTTGACCAATGCAAAACAGTAGCCTGTAGAGTGTGCATTGTTACAGTGATGTCCTTAAGAGATTAAATATACGTCAAACCTCTATCAACTCTGAGTTTGATGCAATAGTTGAATGCACGTTTAATTGAATGCTGAGTGTTTCATAACCTGTTGGAGATTAAAAGTAAAGATGATAAGGATATGAAAAATTATGCTAAATGAATTCAACAGCTGAAAAGTAATTCACCAGCCATTTTTTTAAACACTCTGGAAAGAGGGGAAATGCACATCTAAATTCAGTTCAATGGCATGTTATGATAAGATAGTCAATTATCAACGCAAATTACATGCAATGACCCCTCTGGGAGGATTGCTGCCAGCAGAGTCTCCTGCCCGGCCCAGACCGCTTCCTCTGCTGCCATAGAAACCAGTAAGCAAAGCTATCTCTCATTTCATGGGCCCATTGTATCGTTGTCGCACCCCCTCCATTTTAAACGAGAGACCTTATGTGCTGGAAGGACGTTAGAATAACACTGCCAGCAGAACCTGCAACTCCCACAGGAACTGTTCTATAATATGAAAATATGATAATATGAGAAATCGAAATTTGAACTATCATACATGGAAGGAAACCTAATCTGAAGTGGTTATATTTTAATTGAATGTTGAAATGTTCATGGGTGCATATTCAAGCTAAAATAATGTCAGTGCCAAATCCTCTTCCCAGATTCAGTTAGAAATCAGAAATGGAATCTTTTTAATCTGTTCGACATTATTTTGACTTGGTGGTATACCGTATGATTGGTTTCTGGACAGTTTATATCATTATAAACTGTACAGGAGTATTTTGTCTCTATGAAATTATGAAAGTGTCCCCTCATTTTCTGGTGATGTGAGCATGTTCCTCCATGGGTCTTGCAAATGATTTCTGAAGCTATTCCCAGGGCTGATTAAGGGTCTGCAAGACATATGTACTGTATGTATGCTTTGAATCAACAGCATGTCAGAAGAGCAATACTTTGAAGTGTTTCTTATGTTCTCCACAGGTTGAACATTGATTAGTAAAAACGTTTATTTTTAAATATACCCACATAAGGCATTATCACATCTTGACAAACTTGATCTTAATTTAATTAATCCTAATAATTTTTATTTTCTTATTCTTGTAAACGACTACTTTTCATGGCTTGATAAATAGGAAATCAAATAGGATTTGGGTTTCACAGTCTGAACTTTCTGATAATAATGGTAGCATGCATTTGATGTTGACCTTTGAAGCATCCCCCCTTATAACCAACAGAAGTCCTGTGTTCTTTTTCAAACTGAACTATGATGATGGCCTCTGGGACGTAAACTCTAGTGTAAATCCAGCAGGGTATTAGCCCTGGACACTCTAAACAGCTACAGATAACCGCTGTTCCCTAGGCTCATTTTTTTTGCCGCTGAGTGGTGTAACTGTTTGGCCCACTGCCACTGGTGCTGATGTATTATACCTAATGTCAGTTCACAGTCGGAAACGGGACAGAAATGCGCTGATGTCCGTGTTAAGGAAAACTGATTTGGATTACTGTACCGCATCACCTTTAAAATATAGATTGAATAATTAATTGAGAACAGAGAGGAAATCCTGAGAATGCTTGAAATGTTCTCATGTTGTCTACGTGTACATATTATCCAACAATCCACCTTGCCAGCATGCGTCATAGTATTCTGCAGAATTTGCTTTTTTTTTTTGGTTTAAGTTTGTTGATTAGTTTCACATGACAACTTGTAGAGAGCTGAGGTCTGTTCCATAAAGTGAGTTTACCAAATAAGCCTTTTTTGGTTTGTTAGCTTGATCGAACACTCCCTCCTGGTTCAATCAAGCCCCCAGGTTGTCATTGTGTTGCTGGGTATACACATGCTTTTACCTAATCAAAATGCCTCACATTTACAGCAAATCACATCAAACTTTAATAGCAGATTCAAAACAAAGGTTTTTAGAATTACCTACCCTATCAAGAATCAAATTTTGTTTTTTCAAGTTGGTCTGCAGATGGACTTCCCTGCAGTTACATGAGCAGACTGAGGAAGGAAAGTTACTTTTTAAATATGTTCTGTTTTTGTCACATTAACCTGCAACATAATCTGATTACTATTTGAAATCAATTGAAAAAGTTTACAACCGTGTACATATTCTTCTTCTTTAGCAGCCATCAACTTAGTTATAGGTCAGTTTGTTTATATAATTCATTTGAATTATTGTATCTTTGTTTGTGAGGAACTAAAGCAGAACCAGAAGATGGCATTTGGTTGGAGGAAACAGTGCACTGGTGCCTTGGTTTCACTCTTAGATGGCGATCTGAATAACAAGGCCTCTGGAAAGATATCAAACGCTATATCAGACTCCTGCTAGTTTTATGATCTTTCATCATTCTTTGTGAATTTCCAGACCCCACCTGGCATTGAGGCACTTGGGCTGGCTCCCTAAATTGCACTTGATTTAACTTCCCTAGCACAACAAACCACTGTGTTTAGACAAGAAAAATAAAACTTATTTTTGGCTATGATGTGCAGCCTTAAATTCACCTGCCAACAGTAAACCCATGACAGATGCTTTAAATATCTCCTATTGACACATATTTTAAATCAACGTTGAGTAATACATGGACCACTTAATGGCTTGACAGTGCTTAAAAACTGAGCAGCACTTAGACCAGATCCTGACTGCCTTGTACTTTAACTGTTCAATATCGGAGGTACAACTGTTAAAGCAGATACCCCATTCATTTATGGTCGGCTGCCCTTTGTGATTAGCAGGGGAGCGTTTGCAAGGCTTCATATGAGAGTTATTTTCAGGTCCATAAACTTTAGAGCGCAGCTCTGTGGAATAATCCTGTGCCCCCGTATCTCCAAGGCACAAAGAGCCTGGCCTGTCCCAATTCTTAAAAATAGCTGGACGCTGGAGTTCTCATGATAGCTATCCATCCCTGCAACGGAAAATGCTGATGGGAGGAGAAAAGGTTCTTTTTTATGAACTAGAGATATAGGCCGGCCCAGGCGCTACATATTTCACTGTAAGTACTACAACTTGTAAATTTCACATTCAAGCAATAGTAATAGTAGTAAGTTGGGTGTCCTTCTATGGAAAGACTGATCATGTTACCCAATTCCAAGGTGATGCAATTTCAATACTTGGAAAATGTTTGAATATGTGCGTGATGTGTTTGGCAGAATGACATCAACTTACCAGGACTGTGCGATTTAAAACACAGTATGACACCGACAGGCATCCAATCCACAACAGACAACAAAGACAATAAAACGTTTTCTCAAAGTCAAATGTATTAGGATTTTAAAATGAGAGGCTAGAGGGGCGGCCAATCTTGTTTGGAGAGTCAGTGTCCACTCCATGTCCATTTCAGGCATTTCCTCGTGAAACCTGGTGGTCTCTCACTGCAGCTAAAGCCTGCCCTATCACTTGGGACCTGCTTGGATCAGCTGGGTCTTTAGAGGGAAGAAAATAATGGGAAAGGAAAAAGAGAAAAGGGTGATGTGTGTGTGTGTGTGGGTGAGTCGGTGAGTGAGTGAGTGAGGGAGAGAGGGAGGGAGGAAGGAAGAGAGCGAGTGCTGAGAGCTGGCCCTTGGTTGGGTGAAATTCACACCAGCTGTAGTGATGTCAGTAGCCAGCCTGTTGAATATTCCAGACTGGGCGCTTGCACCGCTTATAATTCTGTGTACTCAGGTGCTTTGTGTGAAGTCAGGCCTGGCAACGTGGCCGAGCGAGGGGTCCGAGGGGAGCCCGGTGTCCCCCAGCCAAGCCCCCTCTCTCTCTCTCCCACCCACACACCTTCCCCGTTCCTTCTGGCTCCCACACATTCTTAATCCACCTCCGTCCCTATCATTTCTCTGTTGAATCCTTTTATATTCTCACTCTCCTTCTCCCAGTCTCTCTTTTCTTTCAACCTAACACTGGGTCTCTTTTTCCCCCCACCTTTTTTTCACCTCCCTCAAAACCCCTTACTCTGCTACTCACTTTCTTTAGAGCCGCTCTCCCACCGTCAGCCTCTCCAGCTCTCTGACTCTCCGTCTCCCTGCTTCCCTCTGCTCTTGGCTTCTGGAGAGCAGAAGTCTCCAGTGAGACATCACAATCACCCCGTGACCTCCGTCTGCTTCCTGCAGGCTCCTATCAGATGCCGTACCTCTAATCCAACACGATGGAAGAGTAGGATTGGATATAACAGAACCTGATTGCGTGGCTTTACATCTGGAAGGGTCCGTGAGTCCACTCTAATCTGATGATTTGAGGCTTAGTTGATTTGGGCCATAAGGTGGCCAATTGACAGGGAGTGCAGCCTAAATAAGGGGAGAAGGAAGTAAGGTCTATTTAGCTGTAAAATCAATGATCCTAACACCACATATTAAGTGCACAATTGAGCAGTGCATGTGAAGGGTTCATGTCAGTGACAAAATTTACAAGAACGTGTCAGGAACCATGACGGTCTGCATTAGGAAACTAATCAGACCGATCTGCTTGACAAAAAGAACTGACGGGTGCCTAAATAACATTCATTGGCTCCTGTCTCCATTCTGATGTTTTTTGTAATGCTACCATCCCGGCATGATTCTCTCAGGTCCACACGATCCTAATATGAATCCTCCTCTGTTTGTGCTAACACTGGAGGTTGCCCAGTGTGGTTTCCTTTGATAACAGCCGTGTGTTTGGCCATGCGTGCACCACCCATCCCATGACGTCCATCCTCCACAGGATGTCTCCCCATGGCCCAGTCAGGAGGTCAGTGTCAGGTTGGCCAAGGGAACACTGACCATGGGTCTGTTCTTTCAGTGCTTCCGGCCCACAAAAGCTAGCGAACAAAGACATCCAATTACCCTCATGTTTCAAAGTATTTTGGACGACATGATCATCGTGTTGTTTGTGGGTATGAGTAATGACTACTACACTTAAATCAAAAAGGAACAAAAATGTGTTTTTTTTTTTTATCTTATATTTGAGGTCCCTTGATGCTAACAACCAAACATTCTCACAAGCATGTATATTTTTTTATACTTCAATAGGTGTGTACGTTCTTTTCATCTTCTCACATTGCTTCAGTTTCCAACCAGTAAGGCCTGGGTTCCTACAGCCCCAACTCCAGCAACCACTTGATAGACTAAGCCGGTGAGATGCCACTGACGCCATCTCCGTGCCAACTGGGGCTTCCTTCCAGGCTCCTTGAGGTGACCATGATGATGATGATGATGAGGCCTTGCCGCCGGGAAAACTCCGGAAACCAATCCCACACAGGCTCCCTGGCCCGAACGCCAAGCATTCTTTCCCGACTGCACCACTCAAGATTCCTCAGGACACGGCCCG
Source organism: Galaxias brevipinnis (assembly GCA_036023535.2). NCBI lineage: Eukaryota > Metazoa > Chordata > Actinopteri > Galaxiiformes > Galaxiidae > Galaxias > Galaxias brevipinnis. The sequence continues at coordinate 14,851 of JAVQIZ010153791.1, read as the reverse complement.
CTGGTCCAGTCCAGCGTTGTCTGTGTCCTGCCAGCTTGGTGCATGGAATTCCTGCGTGGTTTTTACATTGGGGTCAGGATGGTTTTGGATGGAACTGAATCCTCCTCCCATCGTAGTTACGAGCCAGTATATACAGTGCATGGCTCTGGTGTTCCAAGGGATGTGACTGATGGAGTTATTCAAGTATGGTCTCCATGCAATGTCTCTGAACATAAGACTCGCAGCCCCCCTTTTATGGGGTGTGTTGCGTTAGCAATGAGATGGGCAGCGAGGTTTGAAAAATACTTTATATTTCACTTAAATGTTTTATCTATTTATGCTTAAACTAAATACGTTTCCTTACTTAGACTATTTGGAAAGATAGAAACACAGGAGGCACTCCTGTTGCAGAGCTAACGAAAATACTTCCTTGTCAGTAATTATCTTGAATTGGCCAGAACTGTTTAACACAGACAGCATCCAAAACTAACACAGCTGACATCTAGATAGGCTCCTGGGTGCTCTGTGGTGTTAACTCCCCTTTTCAGTAACATCCAAACCCTCACATTTGACCCAGGGAGCTACGTCTTGGTACATGATTACTAAGTTACACACACACTGTGAAACACACAACACGTCCATTGTTATCTCTGATTGTTTTCTAGTGTATGTCGTCTTTCTTTATGGGATTGCAGAAATCAGAATTTTAAGATGTAAAGACCATGTAAAATAAATTAAAAAAAGAAAGTGTGACGTTAGCCTTTTAACCATTTAATGTGATGATCAAATTGGGCAAAATCTTTATTGCTTGAAAACATAGCATTTTTACTGAAGAAGGTAATAAGTGCCTTAATACAGATTGTGAAAAATCACATATGTATGTTTGTGTTAATGGTCAGCTTTCTCGTTATTTCTTGATTAGCAGCAGTACAAAACAAAAGAGTGACTCAGCTGTAAATTTATCTTTAGTGGTTTTACCGAGCCTCACATAGCTTACCATCAGGTCATTAGTTGCCCATGTTTTAATGCATACCATACGCAACCCATATGAGCCCTACTGCAGACTGTTGTGAGTCAGCTACACTGAGGCAGTGACAGTAGGTGAAAAGGAATTATGTGGAGATCAAAAAGTAATGTGTAATGTGTAGTTATAGGTGGGTACTGAAGTTAGAAAGCATGACTTATTGTCATCACAAATCTATTAAGTTGCATGTATAATGACTTAATGAAAGAGGACAACAGATACATACATTTCACATGGAATACAAGGTACAGGTTGCTTGCACCTTTCCACAGCTTATTTTACCCCGTAAACATGTAGTCAAGGATTTCTTTACACTGACCTTTTACATAAATATATGCATACAGCAGAAGCCCCCAAAACTATGCCAGGGGTCAGAGCACGGATTGTAATATAGAGCAGAACATTGAATATAAGCCATCTGGAGACATTTCTTGAGCGTTTGCCTCTTTGGAGGAGGATTTTCTGATGAGAAGATTGCGAGGGAAGGGGTTAATTGAAGGTTAGGGCTGTGGGACAGCCAAGTGTAAACTCCGCCAGTCCGACTCTGTTCGTTTGTAACCCAGAGTACATAGAGTTCATTACCGATGTGGCCCACATTTGTTTATGACCACATGGCCTGTCAGCCAAACGGGAAGTACAGGATGATGTACACAGCCTGTCAATGAAGTGTGACTGAGAATAAAATGTGGTAGCTGTTAGGGGCTCACAATTAAAGAGTTATCAAAATGTTGGCATGGAAAAATTGAATATACCTTGTACTGTAAATGTAATTAGTGGCATGAATGACACACCAAATAAATATACAATCCTTGCCAGACTTTCACAAAAAAAAAGAAACGTCTCATAAGCCCATCTTATTTTTTCCTGTTTTTTCCAAGGAAGCTTACAAATGGCTGTGTGAGGGCAGTGGTTTTGTGCATGTTTCCCAGCCGAGCAAAAAGGAGTGGGGTGGTCAACGTCAGAGTCTGAACAGAGGTGACATCACCGAGCTTTTGTGACGCCTACATAGGACCATGCAGACCACCCACCAGCACGGAGAGTTTTACGGACGCCATGACAGGCAGACCTCACCTCAGTTCTGAATACACAACACACCACTGGCAGAACAACAGACTCTGAACGTATTACCGTACAACGTTCAACGGAACAGTGATATGAACTTAGCATGGCTCAATTGCAATCTATTAAGTGTAATATTAAGCTAATGAGTGTCTTTATTGACCTTCTGACAGGCAGGGTCATAAGAGGTTTTTGTAATTCGCATGAGGCACTTAGCCCTCAAGCTAAAGAAAACACGGTGATTCAGTGCAAGTAAAGAGTGATTGTTAAAAGACCCGCACCTAAACGCTGTTCGATGCCAGCTAAGAGACAGGTAAGAAGGACAGGTAGAAGGACTGGCAGAAGGACTGCCAGACTGCTTCACTTCTCAAACCCCTCGAACTTGAGACGAGTTGCAGTCTAACCAAAAACGAAATGCCTAATTTCTGTCAAGTCCTCCTCACCTTTTATCACACCTCTTCATCTAACTCAGGGTTCTGGGATGAGTCCCCTTCATTCCGTGTGGAAACCTAAACAAAAACGGTGACAAGAGACCAAAACACCAAATGGAACACAGTAACACGTAATTAATTAATTAATCATACCAAGAAGAACTTTGACAGTGATGTTTTGATGGAGAATGGTTCAAATGCTCTAACACTTTCTTATATTATTATAAAGCCAGCTCACTAAATATTACATGACACTAATGTCAGATGGACAAAAGGTTTCTTGAAATGAGTTCAGCAGGGGACCATGGCCAGCTGTAAGGAGCACATACTGTGAATAACACATTACCATGCATCACAGAAGGCTTTTTGGCCAGCTTCTAGAGAGAAAACAGCAAATAAGCCACAGCAAAACTTGACGAAATGTTTCAAGGCATTCAGAAATAACACCCATTTCTCGGAGGTGGTAACTTTGCACTCCATTCAAGAGGAACCGTGTGTATATTAGCCAGCGTTTATGGCTCTGAGTGTGCAGCCTGGTAGGAGTAGGAGGTGGTGGGTTTGGGACCGGCAGAGTTGCAGTCTGTTTAGCTAGGTGTGTGCTTGAATAGTGAGACAGTGAAGTTACAAGTCTGGGGCTGGCCGCTACGCCACTGTGCTATGTGTTTATGAACACCATTAAAGGGCCCTGCCAATGATTACTGGATCAAATAGGCATTATGATTGTCGTTTTATTAACTGTTTTTTTCTCTCTACAGCAGCACTGTAGACTAATTTGCAGAATCTAAAGGTAACCTTTAGTTATATCAGACACATGCTTTATCAGTATGACCTTCACAAATAAAATATGACATCAATGTGAAGGATGTGTGACTAGCCCTGTAATTCACAGTTAAAGAGAGATCATTTTCATAAAATGGTTGACTGATTAAGCGTTGGCGTTGGCTGATTAAGCGTTGGCGTTGATTGATCAGAGATCAGATATGAGAGTTGATTTTCTTTGTGTAAGCAGGATTTTAAAGTTGAGTGCTCCAGTAGACTTGACCAGGTGAACCACAAAAGCACACATGCTCATTTCCACAGCTATCAGGTTGCAGTCATCTCTCGCTCATCTCTTTCCATATCCTCCCATCATTACCGTATACGTGTCTTATCATAATTACAATGACTATGTTGTGTTCAGAAGTGAAAAAAAGGAAATCTCCTCAGCTCAAACATAAACACTGACATCAAAACTACATGAAAGATAAGAGAAGATTGTTTTTGGTTTGTACTCTTGAAACATGCATCTTCCATGAAAGTAATAAAGGTACCACAGTCAGGGAAAAAGGCACGGATACCATTCATGGTCCACTCATTGTAACATGGTCATTCAGACAAGATTCAATCTGTAGCTTTTCTGCCAAAAAAGGTTGACATTGAAGGTTTTCAAGTTGAGAAGTTTAAAAAATTCCCCTTCTCTATATATTGGTGCCTTACCCCTATCTCCACCTGTGACACAGCCAACTTCTTTGTTCAGCTGTTTCAATGAAGGTACCCCCCCAGTGACAATAATCGTACCTTCATCTCTTAGAACGTGCTGGAGACTATTTTCTGATAGCATCGGTTCGAATGAGCAGCTATGAACAGAGCTGTTGTCAGTGTATTTCTTGCTGCGTCGCAGGCCCCCGGGCTAGCTGTACAAACATGCCCTAGACTATCTTGATGTCGTGTGTGAACAGAGTTTGGGCTCCCCTCTGTTCAGGCATGTAGCCCACACTGGTCCCACAGAGGGAGGGTTCCAGCATGACCTCATCCGTCAGAACAAAAGCAGGGCTGGGTGAGGTGTGAGGTTGGCTCCAGGGAACAAGGGTTAAGGCAGCTGCTGCTCACACCGCTGCTGCTGCTGCTACTGGGGTGATCAGAATTTGGTAGAGAAGTCTAATGGGAGGAAGGAGGGAAATAAGGAAGGGGAAATACAGAGGGAAGGAAGAGAGCAATTGCCGTGGGAGGATGTAGAGAATAAATGCAGGTCAAAGCCAGGCCTCAATTGAAGGAGTAAAAGGGTCAGTCTAATTAAGGTCTTAAATGATGTATTGTGCCTTGTTTTGTTTTTTTTCAAATGCTTTTCATGCACTCCTTATCATAATGAGAACTGTCATTCAACGGCTTTTTATGTTAGAAACTACTTCCGTTTTGTTTTCATTGTAAAAGGATATTTTGGAAGTTCATCTGCGCTAAGATAGGTTCCAAGTAAAACAATTGGTTTCATTTGAGAAGAGAACTTATCTGATTTAGGGAGCAGGCTGAAATGCATTTGGCAACCAATATGATGTCTATTAAACTGACTAAAGTGTTATATGTTTTCCTCTCACTTGGTTACAATTTCCAGATGTTGTTTATTTGAAAAGATTAGACTATTGGATAGTTGATATTAAAACCAAGCAATGAATATTGCAAATGTGCCATTAAAAGCCAGCAACACATTATTTCATTTAACTGAACTTTTAATAAATTTCACCAGATGTTTTTGAGTCCAGAAAGTATTTTTAAGACACTAAGATCAGTACAGCTCTCTTTCCAATTATTTGTCTTATTTGATAGAGAACAATCTGCAGTTTTTTTATATGATGATGGGATAACAATAACAGATTATTGTAAAACAACATAACTGTTACTGATTACTGGGATTGCTGTGACCCGTCAAGTGCTATTCAATTTGAGAACGATGAAATCCATTTCTGCTAGGCGTGTTGTTTTTCTCCAGCCAGCCGTAGCATGTAGTTTTAGACTACCTCGGCGTTACCCCCAGCTGCACCTGGTGCTGTGGGATTAAGCCTAATATCAGGAAGGGCGGACGGGACTCAGTCGGGCAAAGTCATCAATCGGCTTCTAATCTACATGATGCCATTGGGGCTAATAGGCCTGTCAGAGCCCCTAAACACACACACACACACACACACACACACAGAGCCCCAACCCCCTTGTGAACACCTGCTTCTGAGGATGAGTGTTACCCCTTAGTCAGCCATAGGGGTCAACAAATGTCCTCCTGACTTGGGTTCAGGGCACTGCCTCGGGGGCCCTAAATCACTAGGGCACTCACTTTACCAGACATCTATCAGAGGCCAACATAATCAGCCAATCAAAACACTCGGTTCTGTGGGAACTTTCCATCGGTGCTTTATTGGGATGGGCATAAAATCATGCGTGGTATATCGTATTCCATGGCATTTTATTAGCATCCCTGAACTGTTGTGTTTGGATATCATTAGTTGAAGTCTTCAGTGACAAAGTTTGTCTGCTAGCGAGTTGTGCCGTTGTTTCAGTGAACAACCTCATGGGGAGCACGAAACAGCTGTTGAATTTCATCTTGTCACCCATATAACTGTCCTTCCCGTTCTCGAAACACTAAACACACACACACACACATACACGGCACGCACACACGCTGAAATTAATAGAAGGACATTCCTGACACATGCTTAGTGTGTCCTCCAGTTTCCACTTGTCACCGAGGATCTTTGGATGGAAACATAGGTTCTCAGTGTGCTGTGAGGGCTTGAGTAACGGCTTAAAGGAAGCGGCTGAGACGTGCGTAATAGAGGTCATGACCCACGTAGAGGTTTATGTGTCCTGTTTCCCTCCAAAAAAGGCATAATTTGCTCCCTTGTCTGGTAAGGAAAGAAACTCTCAGAAAATGGCTTGAAATCTACATGTTTTTATGTAGATACTGAGTTACTCAGTATCTATTGTGGATGATCTCGGACCACTGGGTCCAGAGCTATGGCGACTGAAGTTACTGTATAGCCCAATAACTGTCAAGACAAAACAATCTGAATGCATGCACCAGGTACCAGCACTTTGAGACAGCAGCAGTCACACTAAACTGAAGTTATGTCCGTATGGCCTTCCCCATCAAGATTTTATGTGACCCCTATAACTCTGATACGGCCAGTTTATGGTACTGTCCATGAAACTTTATCTTTGAAGTGTATACAACGTATACATGATATACTGAACCTCTGGAGATTGTTCAAATTTATATGTATATAGTTGCATATACACCCTTTCAATTAGATTTCTTGCCCTACAAAGTAAATATAATATAAAACACTCAAATAACCACTGGAGTCTTGGTGTTACTCAGACTGTTCTGGATTTTAACCATGAAATGATTGGTATACTTCCAGGTTGACCTGGCACGCTCTTGAAGCGATTCAGTGCAATGCACAGATGTAATTTATTTGTGTGTGTTGGTGATGCTTTGAGGCATAAACACACACTTACACACAAGCAGAGCACAAGGCCCTCGGATCACATCAGAAGACAATAGCTGATCATCAGTGGATCGGCATGGTACTTCATCTTTTAGACGTAAATTGAGGGTCACGTCAAGTGTCGTAATGTTGCTTAGGGTTAGGGTCTTGTAGCCTTGTTTCCACGGAGATAAGGAGCAGTAAAACGTATTAACGTTTACGATCATTGTTATTGTTTTGTGTGTTCAGTGTTTGCTGAGGAACCTGGTGTGGATCTATGTCTGACACCAGAGTGAAGTTATGCCACAGCCCTTCACATCTGGTATAAGAGCAATTCAAAGCTATTTACACAAACCTCATAAAATAATTGAATGACTGAATTGGAAAATTCATTAGTATCAAACAAAGTCCTGAAATGAAACTAAAGTGAAACTGAATTTAGTCCACCAATAAATAACATCAATATTAAAAGCACTGTGTTCTATGAACCCATCTAAAAAGACAGATATGGCAATTAACTTCAGTTTTAGCATACAACCTGAAAAATGTTGTTTCGTCAACTAGGTGGTGTAACCACAGGAACGACCAGAGTAAACTAAAATGGCCAGCCAGGAAAGAGCAGTAGATTAATAAATAATAATAAAACAATTAGTTCAATTTAAAGAAATAAAAACGGCAATGACATCTGGAGAGCGACACCTACCTATAGTAGGTCTTGGCACTGTCACGGGTGTAAACAGTCCTCGGCCCCTGCCGCTAGGGCTAAGATGAGCAGACAGCTGAAGCACTCCTAATCACCCTTTTTGTTTTCACCTGCTGTTATTGTTTCCTATTTTAAGCATGGCTGTTTTTCTTTTCCTCCTTTGTTTTATTATTGAATCTATGTTGAATTCCAGAGGCTGTTGTGAGACGTTTTCTCACTGAATCTCAGTAGGAACTCTATGTTGTTGACTACTCACCTGAAGACGCGTGAGTCCTCCCTTCTCCCGCTTCAAAAGAACAGCTAGATACAGTATATCAAAGAAAAATTGCTTTTTTCAGCTGTGTGCTATCTTTCCCTGGTCTACTCCTGTTAGCTTGTTGCAGCCTACTCAGCAGACAAGGTACCTTTTGTATTTTCCCTTCTCTTTTCCTGTTGAATGGAAGCTTTCTTGACAGGAAACTTGCATTTATTTTGATATTCGGCAGGAAACCTACCTTATCATAATTATAAATAACATACACATACAAACTTTTTTTTTTTTGCTACAGGCTGTGGCTACTTCTTTCAGCCACATACAGTTTTTATGGTGTGGCCACAGATCCATACTTCCTTAAAAAGTTTGGCTGTTTATTTGTAGTCTGTCCAGTCAATTGTGTGCCTTGATTCAGCCTAAAGTCCTCCTGAATCAGTTCAGCTCCTAGCCCTCTTAACCACGCCAAATCTTGCCAACTTGGTGTTGTGTGCTTGTCATGCAACAGAGATGTACACTTTATCCTAACTAATACTGGCACCAACCTATGGAAGTGGGGAGGAAATATGTTGGACTGGCTTAAATAAAAAGCTGTCTGTACATTTTGTCACAGGGGTGGGTGTGTAATGGCCCTGCTCAGCCTCTTACGTCATCTGTGTTTGAGAGAGGCTGGAGGCTTGACCAAATGTTTACTGGTAGACAGCATTGAGAATGCTGAGTTGAAGTTTTTTTTTAGTCTTGTGTAATTCAATAGTATCCCTTATTTTTTCCTCTCACTTCATGATTCTCACTGTGCAATGCTTCTGTGGAAAACGTAATGTTAACATGAAAATACGGCATACATTGGCCCTGACGTTATCTACACATACGCCAAACATCTCAATCCTTCTAAACCCCTAGCCAACTCAAAAGACACAGGGAAAGAATGAGAAAATGACACCAGGGAAAACATTAAACAGGGGGACCCACTCCAGCTTAGCCCAGGGCCCGTGGCATTCTTTACATGTCTGATGAAGCTGTCCAAGCACATAAGCATTTTAGTAACATGGGAGGGGAATACCTTACGTGTAACCCGAGTTTGTAAACATTTCTTCTCATGCCAGAGATTTCAGGACACCATATACCGTAGCTGAGGGGCTCAGCTGGGGTAACCCGGAGGCCTTTGCACAAAGTGTACACTTCAGTGGGGCATCTCATGGGTTTCAGATGACATGAAGGACACTGCGGTCTGACACACTTTATTCATTCATTTTTGGTTAACAGTGCACAAATATCTTTGGAAGGTAAAGCAGGCCAGTTTGAGTCAACGTGCTTACGTTGTTCTATGTAGGTGTCGCTCTATTTGATGACAGTTACTCTATCGGAGATACATGTTTGCGTGTTGGAATCACTGTCTTGCTAGTCTTGCTTTAAAAGGAAAACCTTTGCTTTGGCACAGCTTCTGTTGCATTGTGTTGAAACCTTCCTAGGCATTCTGTTGAAACTGTTGCTTGCATTGTAGAACACGGGGACATTCTTTTACAGTACTGGTTATGCACGTGGCTGAAATACTTTGCGGGGGTTCTCAAAGTTCCTAACATGTACCATGGACAAGCTTGTGTCCTCATATATCACATTTTCCACAAACACTTTGAACAACAAGGAATAACGTTTACTCCCCCACCCTCCCCACTTGAGTGGGTCACACTCCAAATTCCTGATGGCTGAAGTTGAAATACGGCTTTAGAAGTGTGTCAAGACAGAGTTTCGCACTTGATGTGCAGGGGCCATGTTCCTGGGGCCTCACGCATGACAGCTTTCTCATCAATCATTCCCCCATCTTCTTAAGTAAACTTTCGACTCCTAATCCTCACAGCCCGCCATCGCTATCTCGTTGTGTTGAAACAAGTTTGATTTTCTCATTTTAGGCACATTGTCATGTTTGGTTGCGAAGGAACAGTCTGGTAGGGAATGGCAGAAAGTCCAGACCACGCTATGCAGCTGGACCATTGTTCTTGTAAGACTAGAGCTTTAAGTGGGAGGGCCTCGCCTTTTGTTTTGGTTTCTCCCAAGAATGGAAAAGCACTGGTTCAGAGTTTTCCACATGATTGTTTTGGTATTTGTTGTCTCAGCTCTCCACCAGCCCCAAAGTAAACACACACACACACATACAAACCACTCTCTTTGACAGGTAAAGTAAATGACAAGGGGGAGACCCTTGGTCTTTCAGGTTTTTTTCCTCTGTGACCTTGCCTGTCGTTACTGGGCAGGTCAAAAAGGGCAGCACGGATTAATTGAATAGCGTACACTGCCCCTCCCCTGATGATCTCACCACACAAGGATGACTGACGTCGTTTTGGGAGCTCCCCTCTGGACAGAGAAATCCCCACAGGGGTGGAATCAGGGCTTGCCAGGTTTCGATAAAGTTGGTTCCGTCCACACCCTGGTCTCTATGGATATTTGGCTGAAAAATAAAAATGCTGTTTTTTGTTGTGTTTACTTTTAGTGGGATAGTTTGTCCATCCTCTATTTAACTAGGCAAGTCTTGTTGAGATATCTCTTTTTAAGGGAGCTCTGGCCAAGAGTAAAACACCTGCATACAACTTTAGAACAGATGTAAAACAAGCAACATACATATGAAAACTATAAAGCTGTCTCAGGAAAAAAAATCGGTCCTTACTGACAAAATATATATATTTTTAAACTTTCTTTTAAGTGACACGAGATTTTAACTTTATCTGTTTTTGCAGCAAATTCTAAGTTCATGGGGCATTATATCTAAAAACAAATTTGGGGCGAGGAACAGAATAAAGCAGCCAGTAATTTGAACGAAGGTTATAACAACTGGTGGCATTTATAAAAGGCTGCAACGATACAGGGAATTTCCCTAAGATCGCTTTAAGTGCAAGTGGGTCCATCTACGGAATCCTAAAGAAGTGAAACCTGCCATGTTGTATAAGCCGTATATCAACTCTAAGTCGAATTCCTAACACATTATAGCTGTTTCAAAATTACCGTACTGGCTACTTGTTAGAATTGATTTTAAGATTATTTTGCAGGTCTACGAAGCACAAAATGGTCCCACTCCCGAGTACATATCTGACATGGTTTTAAGAAATGTTCCAACTAGATTTCACACGTCCTATGGTAACTGTATCATAGTTGTTCCTAGGGTCCAATCTAAGACCCTTAGTATGGCCGCTTTTTTATTGTGAAGCACCTTGTAACCCTGTGCTGAAAGGCGCTATACAAATAAAGTAACAATGACTTGAGCTTTATTAATAAAGATTTATCATTAATGAGGCGATGCCTTGGCAGAGCTAGTTCAGGCAGGCAACTCAGACAGCATTTATCTATGTCACATAAATCAACCAGTCACATACACTCAATAGTTTAACGCGGCCTACTAAATCGCAGTCACTCACCACACCGCTCCTTCAACTGCTCGCTCACTGCTGCACCACACCATGCTCCTGCTCTTGCTGCTGCCCACCTCCACCCCAGCTTCCACCTATTTAGGGTCTGTTGCAATTTCCGATGGGGATTCTGCAGATATCTGCTCCCTACGAATGGTTGTTAATTTAGCATTTGTATAAGACCCTGTGTTGGGAAACAATCAGAGCAGAACACCCTTGATGCCATTTTTCAATGTATTACCATGTATTGCAATAAATTGGTAAACCTATCGTAAGTTGTCCTGACTGAATTATCATTGAAGAGGAGTGACGAGAGGTCTCTTGAGTAATGCAATGTAAAAAAGAAACGTCCCTGTACAAATGATAAACGTTTGAGCTGCTGATCTGGCTCCTTTCTAAAAGCTTGCACTTGGAGTTGACTCTGCCAGCAGCCAGGATGATCTAGATGTGTGTGTGTGTGTGTGTGTGTGTGTGTGTGTGTGTGTGTGTGTGTTGTGAGCAGGACCTACATGCTTCAGGCTGCCGCTAAATGAGCTCCAGATGGGTGCTCTGGATGACTTGTTCTCCTGCTAGATGGGCCGGACCGTAAAAAGTGGTGTGGACCAATAAACGTCAAGCTGAGAGGCAAATGATAGGTGGCAGGTGGGGGTCTGGAGGATGGGATGACGCTTTTGTTCTGCTGAAATCTGAAGAGACCAAAGCGTGGGTGCGGCTTGTTCTCCGTGTTCTTTTGTAACTCGTCTGTAGTAAAAGGTACACACAAACGCAAACACAGACAGTACCACTGTCGGCTTCACTGAGAAGCGCACAACTTCACAGATTTTCAGCTTCAACTCTTTTGTTACATTCACAAGCAGAATAGGAAGATCAGTGTACTGTTTTTTCAAGAGGGTTTTTTTTTCAATAGCCAAAAGGGCAATAAGAAGCACTGAAATTGTTTGTGTGAAAGCGATTTACACGTAAAAAAACAAAAAACAAAAAAAAACAAGAGCCTTCTCAATGAAAAAGTGAAGCTATGTTGGCAATGCCAATCTCACTGGACAAGGCTGAAAATCCAAGTCTTATTTTGTCCAAGTACCAGAGGGAAAGACAATGGTTGTCAAAAAAAACATTATTATGCTGGCTTTCAGTTCAGCAGTATTTTTTTAAGTAGCCCTAGCTCATGATCTACGTATGTAACATTGCATTCAATATTACTCGTTTGTATGTTGTTTTGTCAGTCTTTGAGAACAATGCTGCTCAGTAGCAATTTTTACATACTTGTATGTAAATGTTGTTCAAAATACAGACTGCATTGTTAAGCTATGAAGTTATTCAAGTGGTTATTATAGACAAGGACTTGATATGTCCAGTGATAAAGGCAATGACATGATCTGGTAACAAACATCTGATTTTGTCACTTTATCAAGTTGATATACTGTACTTTTCAGAATGACAACGATATGTCAACAAACAAATCATCATTCATATAGCTTATTCCGCAAAACGTTGTTAAATGTTCGTAGGCCAAAATAAAATGATGTTAAAGGAATAGAAAGCTCGACCCCCTTGTTGGAAACCTATGGGGGATAGCTTAGCTGGCAGGTTCTTGAGTTAGATGTACTTCAAGCTAAGCTATCCCCTGTAGGTTCCCAGTTAAACAGTTAGCATTGAAGCTGAACTGGAAAACATAAATACTCCAAAACAGCCTCATTTGATTTGAAACTATCTTGATGAGGCGGGATACGTACGGCAGACATTTAAATAAGGACAAACATCCTAAAGACCCTTGATGCAGAGAATGTTATGAGACCTTCTTACTTATTTCCATCTCCATTAAGAATCAAATCAAAATAACAAAGTTGATTGCTTTCTTTAGGCTTCTCATTGTCTTGGCGGGACATTTATTGCGTCTGTGCACACGTGTGAATTCCAATAAAGGTGGTATGTGCATTGTAATATCGTACGTATTATCAAACAAGCAAAACAGCCAACACCCTGCAATGTGACAATCAAACCTAGCAGATACTATAACAACACTCTTTGTTTGACAAGCCTAAATGACTCATATTTATATGTGATCTTCACTATTGTAGGTGGTGTAGAAATACTCCAACAGTTCAATAATGTTTTGAAAACACTATCAAAACAATAGACCTTTTAAACGATCAGTCATTTCAAGGAGACCGGCCAAGAACCTGTCTAAACTGGAACAACAGCTCTGCTTTACGAGTGCAGGACCTCGTCACACTGTACATGCTCTGTTTTAGGTTCGCTCCATAGCCCGAGTGTGCTCTACTGTAGACCAAACACATCTTAGAAAAACACTTTTTTTCAGCCATATGAAACTAATTATGATTTTGGGGGACTCTATGCAAACTTTTAGGCCAAATAGTGTTGATAATTCACAAAGTTTTGACATATATAATTTTCTATATTCCTATATGGGTGATAAAAACATGTTACCAAGGCAGATCAAACCAACAAGAAGAATGTGAGAAGAGAGATAAAGAGTAATGGGGTTATTGCGCGATAGGAAAAAAAAGCGAAGATGGATCGTGTCATGAAGACATAGCTGATATGCAAAATTCCTCACGTACGTCCTTCTATATTAGACTACGCTCTCGGTACACTGACAACCGAGGAGAAAGTCAAACATGTTCACGGATCAACGCAAGAACACAACACCGCGTCTAACTGAGTGAGATGAACAGATTAACCACAGAACGTCTCATTTGACCTCTCCATTCATCATCATTCACTTTAGATATACAGAGACTGGGATGATGACACTGCCTAAGTGACAACGTTTGCTTTTCTTTTTAAACTTTCACAAAGTCCCAAAATCCTCTTTGACCCATAAACCATCTGACAAATGACACATTTCAAATAAACAGGTGCCTCTTCGAACTGGAATTTACCCAAAATGTATTTTTGGAGCTTGCACAGACCACATTTTCCTCAATCTGATAAAGAAATTCAGCGTTACAGCTCACATAACCAATTGAGGGGAAAAACTAAGTCTTTAGACTTAGATGTAAATGCAACGGGTCAAAGTATTGTCCAATTGACCTGAACAGTTTTAAGCCTGTCTTGAATTGTCAGATCATTCCTTAATCAATGCACATTACAGTAATAGACTTCCAGATTTTTCCTTTTTAATATACATAGCCAGTAGGCCTGCTTTGGTTAGATATCAATGGGTGAATGTTGTTATAGTGATCTTGGTGTGGGTTAATGCAAGATATGCCAAATATGATACAAATAAGTTCCCCCTCCAGGGTGAAGCCCAAATAGGCAGCAACAGGCAAGCACAAACTAAAGTCCTAATTCCTTTTATTGTATCTCATTGTGTTTGTCCGAGTGCGTGTGTGTGTATGTGTGTGTGTGTGTGTGTGTGTGTGTGTGTGTGTGTGTGTGTGTGTGCGAGCTTGCGTGCACGGGCAGTGGTTGGCCTTAAAGCTGATAGAGCACTCAAGGTAATTTACTCTACAGCGTACATGTTCCAGTTCCTTTGTTGTCTCTTAACTCTGTCTGGTATCGCACCCTTAAGAAGGATTTCCAGGAACACCGCGTCAAAACTAAATTTAATGAACCACTCATTTATCCACTACTGCTCACCTGCCAAGTGTGTGTTTGTTTTTTGGTGGTTCTCTCTAGATTTGAGAAGTGAAGTGTGTGTGTGTGTGTGTGTGTGTGTGTGTGTGTGTGTGTGTGTGTGTGTGTGTGTGTGTGTGTGTGTGTGTGTGTGTGTGTGTGTGTGTGTTATAATTAAAATAAAGAAAAAAAAAAACAC
>JAVQIZ010153775.1:0-13206 GCA_036023535.2 Galaxias brevipinnis | reverse complement strand
CCCCCCCCCCCCCCCCCCCCCCCCCCCCCCCCCCCCCCCCCCCCCCCCCCCCCCCCCCCCCCCCCCCCCCCCCCCCCCCCCCCCCCCCCCCCCGCGGGGCGGGGCGCGAGAGCTCTTTGACGACCGTGGGAGGAGATGTCTTTTGACAGAGCACACTTGACTACACGGCCTTTCAGAGAAAACCAGGAGAGGGAACTGGGTCAAAGGTCGGGGCCGAGCTGCTCCTCCGGACGTGACACTTACACTCACAATAGATAAGGAATAAGGAGGGCGCAGGTTCTCAGGTTCAGCTGCTTGGAACGATTCCATTTTTGCTTTATTGATTGAATACAATGTTTACAGTTTCTGACACTTGATCTATGTGTATGCTGGGGAGACTGCATTAAAACATTGGTGGTTTGGTCTAGGTGCTCAGTGCTAAAAGAATTTAAAAAAATACCTAACAAACGATTGCTACACAAAGTATTATAATATAATAGTATATATACAAAATTCTTTTTATATTCAGAGAGAAAGAGAGCTGTACTAAGATGGAATGCTAGGGGGATTTCTCAAACGGGTCAGCCCCTATAATTGGATAAATGTGACACTTAAATCCGGCGGGTCCGCTCCTGAGACCCAGCTGTGGTAGAAGAAGAGAGGGACGATGGAGGTTTTGTTCGGCTGTGCTGAGAGGCATTGCTCCAGACTCCTGGCCTGACCAGCCTGACATCCCCCCTCGCTGCCCCTTACGGGTCAAGGGGGTCAACAGCCCCTGAGCTGCCCACTTGTCAGAGCCACAAGGAGGAGGTGCCCGTCACCCTCGCGGAGCAGGAGCAGGCCAGTGGCTCCAGTCCATTGTACCCGCGAGTCGCTGGCACCCCCCTTTAAGCTGAGCCAGAATAATAAGCTGCCCTCCCATGCCGCTCCCCTTCCTATTGCCTCACTGCTAATCAACTCCTACCACAGTCATTTGCTATGAATGATTTCTAGTCAATAGCTCACTAATGGGAGGTCCCCCACCCAGACCCCGTTGAGGGTCAAAGGCCAAATCACTAATCAACTGGATTGAACCTGGCCCGCTCAATGGTCATGCATGTGATAGACACCCACGTGCACTGTCTCACAGGAAACAGGCCCAGGAGAGGGCACACCATCCATCCTCTGAGGTCAGATGACTAGGACCAGGGCCTGTATAGGACTATGCCTTCCCCAAAACAAAAGTAATCTTTTGACCTAAATGTAAATATGTAAATGAAAATGTTTTATTTACTTTTGAAAAAAAGTGAATGATTAGTTCTTACCGTGCATAGGTCTAGGCAGTGCAGCCATTTAACGGTTACGATAAGAAACATGACCTGTTCCATATAATTTTATCACTTGCTTAAACAGGGTTTATGTGCACTAACTGTGAACCTGCACTGGAGTATTTAACCATGCTTTTGTCTTATGTGTGTGTGTGTGTGTGTGTGTGTGTGTGTGTGTGTGGGTGTGGGTGTGTGAATGCATGACGGAGCTCCAAAACATATTATTTTGGTTGAGCAGAGACGCTGGGAAGTGCGACTGTGTCACTTAATATTTCAGGGCTGTGTGTTTGGAAGCAGAACCACGCAGTGCAGAGAAAACTCCCCCAGCACAGCCTTTGAATAGGAGCACTGTACCACTGCCACACACATCAACCACCGCAAATGGACTTTTCCCCCTTATCACCTTCTCCAAGAACGACACTACAGAGGGCATGTGTGTGTGTGTGTGTGTGTGTGTGTGTGTGTGTGTGTGTGTGTGTGTGCGCTTGCATCCGTTCCGTGTGCGTATGTAGCAAAAACGTGTGTGTGTTTGTTTTGAAACCTCCAGAAAGATGTCTGTGTGTGTCCAGAGATCTCCAAAGGCCAGGCCCCAAATTAAAAAGATAATCATCACCAGTGAGCTGGTAACAAATATTTACTGGTGTTCCTCTGAGCACCCACTGTCTTCCAGGTGAAACATCAAACATATTGGCCTCTCTTCCCTGCCCATATATAGTATACCCTATTGCTCCCATGCACGTGTGCACGCTTACACACGCACACATGCACACACACACAAGCACAGTCTTATTCATCCACAGAGCAATACCATTTCTCCGAGAAGAGCAAAGAGCGCCTTTCTTATCTTCTGCGTTTCAGCTGTCTGCGCTAATTCAATAAACTTCAGAGGAACAAAATGAACACAACAATAACGGAGAGAGTGAGTGAGAGAGAGAGAGAGAGAGAGAGAGAGAGAGAGAGGCAGTTGGCCAGAGACAGGCAAAATGCAGGAACAAGTACCGTTCTGAGGCGAGCTAAAGAGCAGAGAGGTGGAAACAGACGGATGCAACATTTAGTTAAAATAAAAAATGAAGAGAAAGTAAAATGGCGTGCCAAAGCCAAATGGAACACACAGATAGATTCATGTATGAAAAAAAAAAAGAAAGAAAAGATGGCCGGTACGGCGGTGGCGTTCCTCTTGCCCCGCCCGGCATTTCTTCACACAGGGAGCATCCCTCTCAGCCATGCCGGTTCCTCCTGCCATAATGGGCAAGTATGGCCGCACAAAGCCTGCGTTGAATATCAGCACGGAAGGGGCCTTCCGGCGTTTCATTGAGGAATAAATTGCTTCTGCTAATGCTCCTTTCATTAAGGCACAGCCTTTAATTGTGCTGCTGACAAGCCTCTGGCAGGAGGGCTGGTGATGGGTACGAGGAGTGCTGAGGGATGGGCGCGCACGCACGCACGCACGCACGCACGCACACACACACACACACGGTACCAGGGCTTCACTCTTCCCAAACCCAGTGACGTACAGGGCAGATAGGGCTAGAGTCAGATGACTAACAGCTTAACCTGCCTGTGTACACTGGGCAAAGAACAGCGAAGGCCACAGCTTACACCCCTAAACATAACAATATATACACACATAAATCTACGAATGGTCAAGTATATACATTTGAGAAATTCGAACTATATGGAGATATTCAGCAAATGCTAATAGTAATTTCATGCACGCCAAGTCCACTGCGTCCGATAAATAAGATAAATAGTGTCTTTGCCGACTACATCAAACCGGGCAGTGGAAGTACGAGTGGCAGACATGAAACAGTCCAGGCTGTCTCCTCATGCCAGGGGCGCTGACATCACCGGACGACACACACTCCGCAGAGTGCGGGGTGGGAAGGCCAACATCTCAAGGACATCAAAAGGACTTCAATCTGAAAACAACAGACCTGCCCAATGTCAACTGTCACTTAACCCCGCCCCCATGCTTCAGCGGCGGGCCAGGGGTGGGAGAGGAACTTAATCAAGGGTTCTCCTGTTTCAAAAGCCCTCCATTCCGGCTCTGGCGGAGCAGCGCGCCTTCCGAACAAAAGGACACAAAATGGGTACAGCTCTTTGTTTCCGCGAAGGGGAACAGCCGTTACGGCGGCGGCTTCTTCCGAAACTTCCAGGGAAGTCAGCGGCAAGAGTAAGAGACGGATGCCAGGGGTAAAAAAAAAATGGAGACTAGAGGTAGCACATTCGATCATTCTGAGAAGGCTGTGGGGACGACAACACAACCCAAGATGGATGCCTTTGAGAACAACATTTGTCTCTCATTCATATAGTCTGAAAGCAGTCACACACAGTAGAATGGGAAGGCCCTCCTCCATTATCATCCAAAATGTCTTCCATCACCAGCAGTCTGGGGCTCTACCTCAACATGGCCTCCCTCCACTTCAAAGTTTCAAGCCAAACATTCTAATTCAGTTATCTTTGCGGTTGTTGTTTTTATTTGTGAGAACATCATTTTGTACATATATAATTTCTGCTGGCAGAAAGAACACATTTATGGAATCACAAACCTAGATTACGTGTGTGTTCCTATTGCATCGTTTTTATTACATACAATACAATCATTATCTCTACGAGCAAAAGATATTCCTGAGATTCCCTGTTCAATGGACCGAGTGTGTACGTGCATACGCACATGTACATATGCAGACTGCGCCGGGCTGACGATGTTAAATGATTCACACTTTTATGAGCTTCTCAATTATTCAGAGAGTGGGAATAATTAACAAGGCATCTGGCGGAGGGCGAGATCCGCAAATCTGAGGCAACCAACGAGTTCCGCAAAAAAATGAGGAAACCAGTCTTGGGATCCACATATTTCCATTTCCACATAATCAAATGAACGTGTTTTTTTTTTTTGCCTCACTGTCTTGCAGGAACGTTTTACAGAATAAATTAGTGGCTTCCAACTGAAATTGAAAAAAGACAATTAAACCTATGGTAAAAAAAAAAAATACATCTTACAGTTGCGTCAATTATGCTGTATTATCCATGGTACAGTGGGCTATGCTATATACCATCGTACAATACTAGTCATTGCATTTACTAGTTTCTTGACTGTTGGTGTAATAATCTAAGAACACATTTTTTGTTTATTGATGAATACATTTAGTAAAAATATGGGAGCATATTAATTATAAAGTTAAGCTGTTTTCTGTAAGAAATGAGGAGTGAGCGAGACAGATCCTGGGACTTGGAGGGATGCCAGGTAGCCCTAAGCCTATACACCTCCACTCCTCCAGAGTCCTTGTCTAAACTCCCTGATTCTCAGCATGGCCTCGACACACACTAGACCGTATCCCGCTCAAATTGGTCGCAATGCGATTACCGGTCCAACTCAAAGCATATGTTCCAAGTTGCTGAGCACTTCACTTCGAGAGACGACGACAGAGGGGCAGGGAGAAGAACAGCACAGACGTGCAGGAAAATAAACCCAACACAAACAGGGCTGGGCTATGTTTGTCCCTCACTCAGAGAGGTCCCATGCTCCTAAGAATGTTCACTTTGACTTTAGGGGTCGTGTTCCAAAGCATTAGCAAGTAATTGCCAGTGATGGGGTCAGCGTACTTAGCCTGTGTGTGTATGTAAGTGTGTGACTGTGTGAGTGTGTGAGTGTGTGTGTGTGTGTGTGTGTGTGTGTGTCAGAGAGCAATACCTTTCCGCAAACCACACAATAGAGGCTGCTGTACTGCATCACAGAAATCTAAATATTCCGTCTGAGGAGCCGTCAGCTCAGAGATGGGGGAAAGGCATTAGCAGGGATAACATTTCAAATGGCAACCGCCGCTGGCTCAAGCGAAGCAGGAACTTTATTTATGTCTAAATACTGTGGATGCAGTCAGAGACCGAACCCAGGGCAAATCGGATCATTATCTCTCAAATCTAAACAAGCCTTACTTTCCCAGAACAGAGCACGTATTCTATAAGCACTCGAACATGGCGGGGGAGGGGCTGGTAGTAGTGCTAGTGTGTGTGTGTGTGTGTGTGTGTGTGTGTGTGTGTTAAAGGGCTCTATATATACCGGAAAGAATGAATGGCTGGACCACTGAGGGCTCGATAGAAACGTGGAAACCGATTAATACATTTATCTAACCTTTCTACCCTGTGTGGTTCACCACCTAAAAGTCTCCACCATTATGTGCAGTCCATATCTCCAAGTTCCCATAAAACTTAAATATCTTAAAGCAAAAAAAACTATCTTTATTAAAATACAAATTTAAAAAGACCAACATTTTTCCCCATGAAAGGTTAAATATTATGTGAAATGTTAAATGTCAAATAGGAAAAAAAATCCTTACAATTGGGGCAAGACAGATATAAAAATATAAAAATAACAATCCAGCTGCTTGCATGAGTTAACCACTGTACAAGGGCAGGACTGAAACAGCGCCGCGGGCAAACTCTGACTCTGAATTCATTAAGAGGTTATCGTAAACAGCCAGAGGATTCTTCCTAAGAGTCGTCAATCTGCTCCTTGCTACATTTAAGCCCCGTTCAATTACGTTAAAAACTGCATACTTCTCTAGCTCACTCCCTTGAATCAATCACTGAACCAACATGGCGATATGAGTTAACCGTGGAAGAAGTGCATATTGCTAAACCAATTCAATCATGTTTGAAACAATCCAATCTTGTTATAGCAGGGATCACTTGGAGAAAGGTGGAAGGGAGAGACGGTGTCAAGGGTTTTCAGGTGATTTACGGTTGATGTGGCAGATTATTTCCACCATTGAGATGGACGGGTTTACAAAAACAGGACGAAGGCCACCTTTCAACCATTTTTCTGGATCCTACACGATGTAACCCACAGTCTGGTCATTTGACATGTTTAATCAAGATGGGATAACAAAATAAAAAGGTAACTTTTCTACTACAGGGCGACCATAAGTGTACTAAATTAGAGCAACTCCGTGCACTCTGACCAAACAAACAAATAAATATTGAATAGATAAAATGCTGACCGCATGCGGCTGGGACTCACTGGTCAGAGCTCTTTGGCCCACAAATGAAAAGTGAATAACCACACCAGACAAGAGCAAGGTTAAATAACTGGGTCGATAAATAAATAAAGAGGATGCTCTGGTCCATGCAGCGTTCATGCACTGTGCAGAGTAATGTACTGGTCAGACTGGTTGTCCTGCCAAAGGAGAAAGTGCTCAGCAGTACAGGAAAAATCCCCCCGCACCCCCCCGAGTGTATTAAAGTGTGTGTTTGTGTGTGTTAAAGTGTGTGTGTGTGTGTGTGTGTGTTATAGTGAGTGTGTGTGTGTGTTGTGTACTCACATGTGGACATGTGGCGGTTGGAAGCGGCTCTGATTGATATTGTAGTGTGTGAAGGCCTGTGTTGGATTGGAGCTGTATTCGTCCACTGTGATGGTCGCTTTGCCATGAGCCATCCTTCAGCAGTTCGGACATCAGACGGCGTTCACTAGGATTCAAGAGCAAGCCGTGCAGTGGTCATCCTTCAGAACCGCCGCGCTGAACTGTCAAGAGTCTCACAATTGACTTGGCCAACCACTCTGGACCAGAACACACCGTAACCTGGAAAAATAAATGAAAATAAATATAAGAAATAGCTGCTCTAAATATGAAATACTAAAATTGTTGCCAAGAATCTTTCAAAAATAACCGTTTCCACCTTGATGATGGTAACACACTTAAACAGTGGTCTAAACTTAAACAGGAGTCCAAAGTCTCAGTGTACAGAAAAAGGCATTGTCAATAAAAAAAAAGATATATAAATAAAGAGGGATCCTGCTTACATCATCATTGTTTCTAATCATTTATTATAATTTTCAATAGCTTATAATCATAATGTTTTCTCTTGCAAATAAAAATATTACCAGTCTGAAATAAAGGATTTTATTTTAGCTAATACATTTGATTTAAATATTTCTACAGTGAAACTTTATATGAACTAATTATTGTAATTTGAATAAGCATTTGAAATGTGTTTTAAATTTTTTTTGTTTTTGTTTCCCAATGTTCCTAAACAAGTTACTTGAACGAGTAAATTCTTCCATTAAAGAATTATGAAATATTGGGCAAAAAGGGAATAATCAATACCCATAACCCTTACAGAAGCCTAACAATTTAACACTTCCTTTAAACATAAAATCACTGTTGATTAGCTGGAGGTTTATAATATATTTAGTGGGCCTATTATGTTATGCTGCTGAATTGACACATTTACCAAAGGATTTTTGTCCAGATTTAAAATAGCAGTTATAGACCGATACTGTAAATAATTAAGAACACCAAACACAAAAACAGACTCACAGAACAGTGTGTCCACTTACCTATCACCCTAGAGCTTATCACAAAAATGAAGTTACATAGCCTAATATTTTCCATCAGTTGGTATTAAAAATAAAATGATCAATGGAGTTGACTAATAACCCTAGGCATTAGGCTAAATTAAACAAATCCACAAAGCAACCTAAGGACTGCAGATTTAGATGCCGTTTGAAAGCTTGCTCACCGGAGCAGCAGTGTCTCTCTCGACCCCGAGGCTCCCTCCTTGCTGACCTCCCTGATAGACAGTGAGTAGCCACTGAGGGCTTCATAGCACCTGCAAGCTTTTATACTGGACCCCCTGCACGCTCTCTTTCTGACGCAGGGACCAACGAACTTAAATGAAGAAGTGATCACAGCGGCTGTGGAGTACACACAATGTATCGAACAAAAATAGTTCAGGATACACTGTAGCTATGCAACTGCATGTGGATTTGTTTAATTAAAGTCGCTACAATGGCTGTAAGAGTTTGCTTTGCTTTCCTTGATTCTTCCTCTGGCTTAGCTTAATTTAGGCCCCGAACACACAATTTCACCCTCTTTATAAAGGCCTATGAAATAATTTTTTTGCAGTTGAAATTGTCCACAGTGCACCACAGTTTAAATGTAAATTTGTGAACTTTGGTCACTGATCTTTGTGACCTCCCACTGGCGAAACTAGAGTAACGTTAAAAGAAAAAGACCATGCCTCATATTTCAGCCGTGTGCATTCTGCAAAACGCTTATGGCTACAGTACAGTAGCAGCAACTAGATAGCTTAGCTTGCTAACCTGCCCTGGCCATGCATTTTATTATGCACGCTTTTGCTTCGCATTATGCTTTCACACTACATTGCAGTCTTTTAATTGAATAGAGCCCACATGGTCATAACTTTAGCACCACACGCATATCAGGTAAAAAGAAAAGACTTCAACAAACACTGCTGCTGGTCAGAGATTGATAGAAGAACAAATTGACCCTTCATACCACGCATTACGCGATATATGTGCCGCTCGCTGTAATGCTTATCTTTCAATAATGCATAAAAGGTCTGCGAAACCCTGAACTCTTGGATCTTGCTCTTCGTAGACTATACTGCACCAAATGTGTTCAGTGTCAGAGAACCGCTGCAATAACCTCTTGCTCTGCCTAGAAAATGACAAGGCACCTCTTAACCTACGGCTTTGTGTCATGTTTTTCCCCTTCCATGTCTGCGATTTTCAAAGCAAAGCGAAAGGTGAATAGCTACCTTCGTCCTGGTCAATACGAGTCCCAGGGTCGCCCTTTACGTTGTTAAAAAACGCAAATCCATGCAGTAGAACGCAGATTTTAGCAGCCGTCGGGGATTGCAGTCTGGACGGGTAGGGCAGAACCTTCGACCCTAGGGGACCTCGGCTGGCTCATGTGGAAACGAGACAGACAGAGTCGGAGAGGGGGAGAGAGGAAGAGAGAGCTGCCTCGATCTGACAGAGGGGGAGCCGGAGTGTAGTGAGATGGGACTGCCACTGGGGTCAGAGAGCATAGAGAGCAGAGCACAGCCTCGATGCGCAGGCACGAGTGTGGGCACAGGCATCGTGCAAGTCGCGCGTAATTGCGCGATCCCGTTACCAAGATCCATTCTGCGCTTTGCGTTTAGCTCAACGAAATACATGAGACGATGCAAAACGTTTATGTTTTTTTCAGACATCCATCCTCATTACCAGCAAAAGCATGTCACCATTCAAGCACGGCAATGTACTGCACGATACCTTCCGTATATTATCTGAATCTTCAGATTAATTTTTTTATTGGGGGGGGGGGGGGGGGTCGCTGGCATTAGTGATACGGCATGTAGTTTATGGTAGGCAGCGAAGTTGCCAAACTATATAGGCTATTGATTTTATTTTCTGAAACCATGATATAGAATTCAATACTTTGGTGGTCGCACAGTGAACTCTGCAAATGTCTCCTCAATTGGGCTCCAGGGGTTGTGCATTATGCTTGAAGTAGACCGACAGACAGTATAAAATTACAATACATTCAAAGAACCGCTGTAACCACGTCGCTATCCACTGCATACCATTCACATAATCTGTCAAACACACCTTATTTGGTAACCAATTGCCTACCTATTGCTTATGGATAATTTCTATACTTATAGCCTCTGTTTAAAATTATTCTGTGTGTCTTTCTGACAATGTATCTTACAATAGCAAATGATGGCTGAGAACGAAGCAATACAAATATCATTAGTATTTAATAATTAAGAACTATACAATTGGAGCAACACTTTAGTGTTTGTCTGTTTAATAACAACTGGTATCATCACAAATACAAATTTAGTCAAATCCACAGCAAGTAGATGAAGATTATAGTCATATATTATGGTTGTTGAAGGTCAGACAAAATGTATTGCTTCTTGGTCCCAGCACCAATGGTGCCCAACAACAGCTGTCCTTGTAAAACTATGTTGTAAACTTTCCAACCCTCCGCTCAACTTGTGACCACAGTTATTTGATGGGTTCTAGTGCTGCAGCTGACTTTGGCCAGAGCCGCCATGGGCGACACTAAAGTTACTACCCTCGTTTTTTTTGGGAGGTGCAGATCTCCGTCCTGTGCCCAATATTAAGTTTACAGTACTTTGGAGCTTAAGGAACTCACCCAT
Organism: Galaxias brevipinnis; assembly: GCA_036023535.2. Classification (NCBI taxonomy): domain Eukaryota; kingdom Metazoa; phylum Chordata; class Actinopteri; order Galaxiiformes; family Galaxiidae; genus Galaxias; species Galaxias brevipinnis. The sequence continues at coordinate 2,965 of JAVQIZ010153775.1, read as the reverse complement.
CCATATCCAAAGCCTATGTCATTTCTCTGCAGAAATTTCCCTCTGGATGAATGAAGTTATTTCTTTTAAACATAAATTTAGCATGGACTCTCAGTTAACTGTGGCCCAACTCAAAATGCTATAACGCTTAAAACAGCAAGAATGCTACATTTGCTCGAAAACTATTATATTATTTGCAACAAGTAATATTAGAAAATGTAGATGTAGCTGCAATATTATATGACTTTTAACATATATTCAGACTGTGTCCTTCTTGTTAATGGAAGAGCAGTGCATCTGCAAAAGCAAATGGAGGAAAGTCTTGGCTTGGGGGGCAAAGACATAGACTTGGTGTTTTCCTTGTTTGCTGTGGAAGATACATGAGACGTAGCAACTTTATTATTAATACAAACGTTCAAAGGCAACTGAGATCAAACAGTGAAACAAATCAATTGCTATGCCAAACTATTAAACCTGTGTTTTACAAAAAAAAACAGTCCTGAATTGAGTGGAAGACCCAGCAGTGTGGGTGAGCACAGAGCGTCATGCTGTTGTGTGTGCCACTTAAACACATCCAAGAGGCCGTGCCACATTTACATTTCCGACAGTTGCAACTCTCAGGCAGCACTGGCTTTTTCTAATTTAACTGACATGCTTCAATTTCCGCAGCCCATCAGCGTCCACCCCGCTGCCACCACGGCCCTGCTAGTCATTTCCATTTGACTTTTCTCTTATCTCCGCAAAAAGGCATTTCCATCTACTAGCCGGCGGGTGTTAATGTGAAAGCGAGGTTTAAATTTTATACGGAGGGGCCACATTTAAACATTTGACCAGCGTTTGTTCCCCTGGCTGCTTATAAAAAACTGATGATAGATAGGGGTCCAAATGTCACGGAAGAAATGGCTTTTGCCATGAATGTTTTATTCAGTTCCTCCTCGCGCCGATCACATTTATACAATAGAAAATGTAAATGTTATGCAGAGTGTTAAGAAAGCCACTATATATTTTATGACCTTCTATAAAAGAGGGTAAAATGACTTTCCCTCCAAATAGGGCAGGAATGAGACACATATTTAATGGGCGGCGGGAAACAGGAGGCAGGGTGAGCTGGAGCTCTCTCGGAAGGCAGTGGGTGATATTCACTTAACCTGGTCGCCAAGGCAGCCCGCTCCTCTCTCCGTCCCCAACGAGCACACAGATTTATGTGGCTCTGTGGCTCGAACTGCCTGTCGTCCCCGCAGTGTGGATAAATAAAATGGAAGGCTGTCTGTCTGAGGGGCCCATCCAGAGAGAGGCTGGCGCTGGGGCTTTAAATGTTAATGTCATTCAGATTTATGGGAGACAGATAGAGCAATGCTGAGGCTATGGTGGGGCTGATACCGTTTCTGTCATTGAAATGCGGAGCGCCTTGCCCCTGAGCTACAGCGCGGTGCTTTTCAGACAAACGCACACACAGCTGCTCTTGGCCTATGCCCAGCTATTGTTTAGTCGAAATTACGGCTATATATACACCAGAAAGCTATTATTTCATAATAAGTGTGCTTTCTATCCTGATATGTATGAAAAGAAGGGGAGTTAACAAGTGCATGGATGAAGGCAGAGGGTGAGAGAGGAAGGCTGGTGTAATAAAGCGAATTAACTCTCCTCCCACTCTCCTGCTGGCTTCTGATAGCCTGGGTAACATGCAGGCTCACTCCCTGAGCCACAGGCTAGAGGAAGGTTCACAGGATAGGAATCTCCCAGGAATATCTCTGTCTCTGTTTCTCTCACACCTCTCTCTCTCACTCTCTCTCTCACTCACTCTCTCTCCCTTACTTTCTCTTAATCTCGTTCACTCTCTCTCTATTTCTCAGTCTCCCCCTCCCCGTGTATCTCGCGCTCATTCCCTCTCCAACTCTTCAACCCTTGGTTTTAAGTCCTCCTGTGGAATAACTGTAAAGCAACTGTAAAAAATGTATCTGTACCTTTTCGGCTTAAAAAGCACTTCCTTCTGTGTGTCTGTTAGTATTTGTGTGTGTGAGTGTGTGTGTGTATTTGTATTGAAAGAGTCAATACACTAGAATAAGAAAGTATGAGACAACCATACCGAATGCCATGCACAGTGAATGCATTCCTCAGTACACCGATGTCAGATGGCTTTAGTTTAGTAGAGCATTTCACCGCAACTAATTTATCAGCAAGCATCTATGTGTGTGTGTGTGTGTGTGTGTGTGTGTGTGTTTGGTGTTTGTGAGGCGCAGCGCTGATCTGGCGAGGGGAAGTGTTGGAGGTCAGCCGGGCCAAGAGCTGGAGGAATAGGAGACAGTAGGAGAGTAATGATGGGATGAATGCAGGATAAATGCGTTTAGCCCACAGGTCAGTAGGCTAGGCACAGGGGGACGCCCTCACAAACACACCAACCTCACGCCGGAAACTGGGGAAGACTGCGGTGGGGAGAGCGAGAGAGGAAGAGAGGAGCGAGCCATTCCCACTGGAAGAATGGGAGGAAGCAGGGTGCTGGGAGCAGCGGTGGCAACACAGAGACGACACAGTCCGTCAGAGGTACTTTGGGTGTATTTATATACAGTGGGCTAAAGGTGGGAGCAGAGCACCCATGTCTCTGAAAGACTTATGCATCCCAATGTAAGCGAGTGCATTGTGCCGTCTTCAATTTCTCAGGCGTGACGATGTTTAGCTTGAAACCACCTCGATGACATATGTACTACAGTTATTATGGTTATTATTATAGCTGTGGTTGTTCATGCAGTGTGTGGTGTGTGTGTGTGTGTGTGTGTGTGTGTGTGTGTGTGTGTTTGTGACAGCAGACAAAAAAAAATCTCTTCACAATCTCACGCTGTGATTCCTTTAAAATGGTTTTGATACCATGAGGGTGTTTGTGGGTGAGTGCACTCGCTGTCTTTCGCTCTATGTGTGTGTGTGTGTGTGTGTGTGTGTGTGTGTGTGTGTGTGTGTATGAGGTATAGTGCAAGGACAGGGATGTATCTGG
>JAVQIZ010153740.1:0-22048 GCA_036023535.2 Galaxias brevipinnis | reverse complement strand
ATATATATATATATATATATATATATATATATATCCTTTAAATATGAGAGCGAGTGAGAGAGCGTGGATTGTTTTCTGTTTTCTATTTCTCAAAGTTAAAAAGGCAATGTACACTAATTTCTTTAAATCCATTGTTCTTTGTCAATATACATAACTTACTTATTTGCAGTTTACGAAGATTTTCTCTTGAAATGTAAACACTGAATTTACACAAAATTCCTACCATTTCTCAACGTGCCATTGTTTTGATATCACCGTCAAAAGGAGCAACACCCGTTAATGGGATTGGTCAAAAATCGTAGGAAAAACTCGCCCACTTTTGGAATATTCTTTATCTGATTGGCTACTGATTAGACTTTCATAAAATAAACTACGGAGATTGGTTCAACAAAATGTCAATCATCTGTAAACTAAACCCCACTTGATGGCTGATGTATTTTTGCTGCTTTTTCCTTCAAGAAAGCGACTAGACAGGCAAGTGGATCTAGGTAGAGTGGCTGTGAAGTGTTTATTGGGAGATAATGTTTTTATCAACTAAATACAAACTTTATACATCTCGGATTTGCGTGTAACGTGTGTGTTAATGTGAGTATGAATTTTTTGTTTATCCACCACGCAATAACCATGTTCTTACACATTTTAAGGGTTTGTACAACGTTAGTGGCAAATTAGGATGGGTGGTTTAATTGCTGCCTTGTTGTTGGTCGCAACGTTAACGCAGCTGCCTGAGTGAGTGAAGTTAACCAACGTTATAACCGCTGTAACATTTGTTAACCATGTTTAACAATTTAACAGCCTAAACACATTTTTTATCCATGTCCACCACCTAGCCAACAACAAAGCTGACTTTTTACGAACTCAATAGTACGTCGTTAGCGCCCGGTAATGTAAGTTATCGTTGCCTAGCTAACCTAATACTAGTTTATTTACTTCAACGTCGTTTTCTAGTTTTGATCGTCAGTTAACGTTCAAACTATCCGAATGTATATGAATTCTAAGCAAACAAACACAGTAACACCACAACCTGTATTTTAGGTAGCACGTTGCTGTTAATTCTGCTAGCACACGTTAGCTAACGTTAGAGCTTTTTCAGCTGTGATCTGAGTTTTTGTTCTGTCACAATATACGTCTGGTGGTTGTAGTGGTACTAAATGTTTACAAAACATTTGTTATGAACCTAGCTAACTACCTATGGGCAATATTTTTGTAACATGCCATATTTAATGTTAAAAGTGTGATTTTTGGAAATAGGTTCTTGTGTTTATAACCAGCTTGTATGGGAATGCACGATGTCCTCGAACGGCATCGAGCACGTCATCGTGCTTGTTGTATGAACTTTTTACCAGTTTCTACTTTATTTATTAACTAGTTGTTAGGACAGTAAATAGATCAATAACTATGCTAAGCCTAGATGTGTGCAGGTGGGCACGTTACATAGTAAATCCCTGATCAGAATATATTCCTTATATACCTGAAATATAGTTCAAACGAACATTTGCGATTCTGAAGACTGGAGGCCAGGTGTGCTTACATAAGTGAACTGAATGGTTGTTACGGTCATGGGATAATACTTTTCGTCGCCTAAAATACACCATCAGTTGTTGTCTGAGTCAAACTTGACTCGTCTATAACCTGTCGAAAACGTCGTCATATGTCAAATTATGTTAATGAAACTTTGATACCACAATATTTCATACAAACTCAAATTACAATGGTTAGGAATCAGGATCCAGTAAATTCGATGACAAGAACTAATTTGATTTTGAATGTAGTGTTTCGCAGAGTTGTAGTAAGGCTTGAAATGAACGCCAGCAAAACAAACATTTTGGTACTGTTGGACAGGTCAATCTTTCTACAAGCAGGCATTTCAATTAGTGGGATTGTTAATAGTAATAGTATTACATCTGCCGCATGGTGGTGAAGGGTCTCATGTGGTCCAGGTAGAGCAAGCGTCTCGAAGTGGTGGGAGGAAGCAAACGGAGCGCATCCAGCAGTGGATCAATGCACTCAGGCTAAAGCTAATCTCTTCCAAGGGAAGGTGTCAGAATTAGATTATTTACCCAGACTGCAAAATAATGGCAGATGTGTTTTATATCACAAGTTGACTACAAATATTAATATAGGCCCACCAATTAATTGGTTGCAGTCAATTTTGTTTTTCTATAGAATGCCCCCATAGTTTATGTACAATATCCATCCAACTGCAGTTTCAAGCATTAAAGTGCTAAAGGCAGAATGTCTGTTTCTGTCTTGGTTATAAGTTGATACACTTGCAACAACAAATTGTTAATTAACAAAATAACGAGCCCAATTATTTTTTAATTATTCAGTGAAATAATCTTTGTCGCTTCTCTCCAAAGGGTTTGGTTCCAGTCATTTGTTTTGATCTGCTCAAATCTTTGTGAGACTTTGTCAGATCTTCATATTATTTTATAGTCTCTTGCCCTAAGGCATTTGATGTTACATTTTGTGTGTTTGCTTGTCCATGTGTGTGTTACCCAGACTTGTCAAAAGGCAAGCAGGTCCAGGCAGCTACTGAGTAGGCTTGTTATTTGTTATTTCAGCATGCGTACACACACACACACACACACACTGTCACACAGTCTGATATGTTAACAAAGTCAGAGAGCATATAAGCATCCAGGCAAGCAAAAAAATATTTATCAGACAATGGGTATGTATGCATGCAGTGGTCAGACATTACACACACCCAAACCGGCACGGGTGCATCAGTTTCATGGCCCTGTCTGTAAGGCCATCAATCCCTGTGGGCTGCTGTAAGTCTCTAGCTAGTGAACAGCACAGACTGAGAGCCAGCTGGTGAACTGTGCACACACACACACACACACACACACACACACACAGTGCACTAACTGAACCACAAGCTTTCGCTCTCCCTCTCACTCTAATTTTCAATAAGTCTGTCACTTCCTCATGGACACGCACGGTTAAATAAGTCCTGTCTCCAGGTCCCAGGCACCAGTGGAATACCAACACAGTAGCTGAATGGAGCGGCCCCTTAGAGGGGCTGCCTGTCTCTGCCTGAGCCAGCTTGTCAGTGTGGGACTGGGCTGCTTACTGACTGCTAACAGCACCATGCCTCTGCCCACCGGTTGCCTAGTCGCCGTGTGTGTGTCTGTGTGTGAGTGTGTCTTCTTGTCTTGACGCAGACTTGGATTAAGAGCTCCCTCATGAAGCATCATGGAGTAACACCCCAGTTTATAGAAGCATGTTAATTTCTTACTCAATTAAACAAAATCTAAAAATAGAAGGGGACATGAGCAAACTGGAAACGATGCATCTTTGATGGAAAAAGTATCTCTATAGTCAGACTGGGTAATGAGTATGACCACTTGCAAATCAGTGAGTTTAACTCAAATTTGTTAACATCTACAGCCTCATCTGTCAGAGCTAGATGACTAGATTAACAAAAGAATCAGTGCAAAATTACAAATTGCAAAACGATCAAACCTAACTTCTAATTAGAAACAATATGATGCTAAATAAGGATTTTGAACAAAGTATATAAAATCAGTAAGTCTAAAATGCTGTGGTGTTCAGAAGGAAGACTCAGACAGGTTTGGAGAACAGAGGCGGAACGTAGGCTACTTTTGCCCACTGCACTTCATATTTAAGCAGGGAGGCCTAGATAGTTCAGAGTGCAAAATGCATGGGATCAGAACCGACAGCTAGACAATTTCTGTGCCTAGGCAGACCTCTTCAGCCAATCGTCTGCTACCCCACTAAAGCTAGACATCAGCTGCCCCCTGTAAACAATGTGTGGAGTCAGTCTGCCCCGTCCCTTAGTGACGCCCACCTTGTACTGTATCAGACAGCCCTCTAAATGGTGGACTGTTGGATAGAAACAGAGGCCCTTTTCCTAAAACCTGTGTGTGTCCCCCCTGTTGTCTGTGTCAGTAGAGGGAGAGGAGGACAGTGTTGGGGGCCCAGATGCAGAGCCCCCCCCACCTCCTGACGGTCAGTGCCTGTGCTTGGGTCAGCAGTCTCTGCCGCCGTAAGTCTCCCGGTCTGCCACAGTGTTCCACAGCCGTGAGGAGCCAGACCCCCAGACCCTTCTGTCACCGCTGCTTTCCCTTCATCCTCCTACTGCTCCAAATGTCCTTCCATCCCTCCATTCTTCTGTCCACCTCTTCCTCCTCCTGTTATATAAAAGCAAAGCCCTTATCCCTCACAATAGTACCCCCACCCCCACCCCCCTATCTGAAAACACACCCCTGCAATGCTGTCAACCCCCCACCCAGTCAGGATGCCCTCCTAGCGTTTGTGTCCCCTGCACGGCTCAGTGTGTGCACCCCTATCCCTCGCCTTTTGTGACTGATCTTCCTCCCGCCCTGCCGGATCCCCCTGCATTGTGCCCTCGTCAAACCTGCATTGTGATCTTTCAGCTCATTGTTGATGTGTGTATTCAAATGAACACACACACACACACACACACACACACACACACACGTGCAGACACACTGACCCCCCAAACTCATGACCGCCATGGACCCCAGAAATGCATGTCAGCAAATGTTCAAAGACACACACACACACACACACACACACACTGATTGTTTGCTGAACCAGGGCTTTTCTTGTCTCTTTGTTGGGTGATGTGTTTGTCATAGAGCCTTAGTCAGTAGAATAGATGGCATCCAATGTAAAGGCCCAATGAGGCTGAGCCCAGGCTTAATCATGGAATGCTCTGAATTCCACAGCTGCTCCAATTAGCCGCATTATTCTGTTTAACAAGATTACTTATTTAATTATTATAATACTAAATATCTCTAAAGGTGAATTTGCAGGTCAAACGAGTGTGTCTATATTTGCAAGAAATATTTTGATGTGCTAATTGAAATATCACTTTCTCTAGTTCCTCATTGCTTGTTGGCCTCTCACCAAAGTGTCTGGTAGAGCCCATTCCCTAGTGTGGCTATTTTCGGCCGCTGGTTGGTGGCCTGGCACTTGAGACTATTGCATTAGCTTCCATCCTTTTCTACACGGTTGCTCTAATGCAGTCATCTCGGTTAGAAGTACACTATTCAATCAGAGCTGGTCTGGGCCACTGCTCTTTGGCCCAGTAATTGATTGGTGTTGGCCCTTTCTCCCTTATTGATTAAATGCCATATATGGTTATTATAGGCCTTATATATCACAGAAACATTTATTTCTTTAGCAAATCACATTATAGAAACAAGTGGTGGCAATTCATACGCATAAGAGCCTATTATCTTTGAGATTGAATTCAGATGAATAGTCGTTCTATTCTAGATTGCAACAACTACTGGAGTTGCAATAGCACTTTAGCGCCAGGGGAGGTAGAGAGATGTTGATAATGCAGCTGTTTTCTTGGTTTATTCTTTGATCCTTTCCCTACGATTGGGGAGACTGCACCTCAGAAACGCCTCCTCTGTTCCCCAGCGTGGACAAGCTCTTGGTTTTTGTCTCCTATCTCACATCCTTTGTTGCTCGAGTTTTTCGAAAGCTTACTCTTCTGTTTGATCCACAACTCAGGAAAGTCACTCTGAAACTTTGGACTCAAGAGGGATCTCCATTTCAGGTTCCCCTGACAAAACGACTTGTTTGTTTTGACTTGGTTTGATCAGATATTGCCAGTCAAGCTTTTTATTTCCCCTAAAGAGAGGCAGAAAGGCGACATACAGAGATGCCTACAAAGTAACACTTGTGTGACTCTTCTTTCCCCCCTCTCCTTTCATGTTCCCTTCATCCTGTCCCCTCCCCTGCAGTGGGCGAGATCGGGCCGAGTGATTCCGCCGAGGGGCCCAGTGAAGCCATGTCCGTGAGCGTGCACGAGAACCGCAAGTCCCGCGCCAGCACGGGCTCCATGAACATCCTGCTGTTCCACAAGCCCTCGCACCCGGACAGCGTGCTCACCCACCTCAACACGCTGCGCAAGCAGTGCATGTTCACCGACGTGACGCTGTGGGCCGGCCAGCGCTCCTTCCCCTGCCACCGCGCCGTCCTGGCCGCCTGCAGCCGCTACTTTGAGGCCATGTTCAGCGGCGGGCTGCGCGAGAGCCTCGACAGCGAGGTCAACTTCAGGGACAGCGTGCATCCAGAGGTGAGGCCGCTCTGCTCACCGCCACGCTCTCTCTCTCTGCTCATCACCATGTCTCTCTCTCTCTCTGCTCACCGCCATGCTCTCTCTCTCTGCTCATCACCACGCTCTCTCTCAAGGAAGCAAAGCACTTTTTGGACTACAGGCTTTTTTTTCGTCTGGCTCAACCCTTGCAAATAAGTGGCAAACTTGTATTTTGAAACTTAAGGATGTTAAAGCCCTTATGAAGTAGTTCTAGCTGTTACATAACTTAACAGATCAATCAAAAGAGTAAATGCCATGTTTCTTAACCTCCCAGAACCTCCTCCTCAGTGTGTGACTCTGCTCCCCTGTAACTCCCACTAGAGAACCTCCTCCTCAGTGTGTGACTGCTCCTCTAACTCTATTAGAGAACCTCCTCCTCAGTGTGTGACTCTGCTCCTCTTTAACTCTACTAGAGAACCTCCTCCTCAGTGTGTGACTGCACCTCTTTAACTCTACTAGAGAACCTCCTCAGTGTGTGACTGCTCCTCTTTAACTCTACTAGAGAACCTCCTCAGTGTGTGACTGCACCTCTTTAACTCTACTAGAGAACCTCCTCCTCAGTGTGTGACTGCTCCTCTTTAACTCTATTAGAGAACCTCCTCCTCAGTGTGTGTGGCTCTGCTCCTCCAGGTGCTGGAGCTGCTCCTGGACTTTGCCTACTCGTCGCGGGTCATCATCAACGAGGAGAACGCTGAGTCACTGCTGGAGGCCGGAGACATGCTGCAGTTCCACGACATCCGCGACGCCGCCGCCGAGTTCCTGGAGCGCAACCTGCACTCGTCCAACTGCCTGGGCATGATGCTGCTGTCGGACGCCCACCAGTGCAAGCGGCTCTACGAGCTGGCCTGGAGGATGTGCCTGGTGCACTACGAGGCGGTGAGGCCCGCTGCTCTCTGCTGGCCATCAAGAGCTGTCAGTTATCGATCGAGACATTTTGACGTTTGACTTCCTACAAACGTATGAAATAGCTTTTTGTAACAGATGATGTCATTTACTCCACAGGTGAGGGATACAGAGGACTTCTATGGTCTGTCTAAAGACAAACTGCTAGAGTTGATCTTGAGTGACGAGCTGGAGATTGAGGATGAACAGGTGAGGGGCTTCAGTGGTTTATTTCTCTCAAGTTGATACCTCGCTAACGAGTACGACAGATTAGGAAGATACACCAGTTTGTTCAGAGACACGACCGTGTTGTCCGGTGCGTGGGTGTGTGTGCGTGCTTGTGTGCGTGCGTGGTAGGTGGTGTTCCAGTCGGTGATGTGCTGGGTGCGCTTTGACCTGGAGGGGCGACGCCACCACCTGCCTGAGCTGCTGCGGGCCATCAGACTGGCCCTGCTGCCCTCTGAGTGTCTGCTGGAGGCCGTGGCCTGTGAGGACCTCATCATGGCCGACAAGAGGAGCAGGTAGGGGACTCCACAGCCATCAGTCTGAATGCCAGTCCCTAGCCTTTGAGAGACAGACGTACTGAACCTAAACGAGGGCAGTTCAGTGAGTCATTTGGTTGTTGAACAGACAGGGATAGGCTACAAACAGGGAGCGAGTGAGACTAGTAATGCTGTTTCTGTCTGTCTCACTGTGTGTGTGTGTGTGTGTGTGTGTGTGTGTGTGTGTGTGTTTCTGTCCGTCTCACTGTGTGTGTGTGTGTGTGTGTGTGTGTGGGGCGACACCAGGCAGATTGTGGAGGAGGCCATGCTGTGTAAGAAGAGGATCCTGCAGAACGACGGCGTGGTCACCAGCCCCTGTGCCCGACCCCGCAAGGCTGGACACACCCTGCTCATCCTGGGGGGGCAGACCTTCATGTGTGACAAGATCTACCAGGTAGGGTGGAGGCACTCACCCTGACAGAACTAGACTCTCCTTCTTTTTAATGCTCCTCGATCATACAGGCTAGTGTCCTTTGTTGAAAGTTCAAACTAATTGTTTGTGGTATTGCAAAGCTTTGGACCGAAACGGGCCTGAGACATCTCAATAACTCAGTATTGTTTTAGTTTGAAATGGGGCAGGACATGGTTGAGTCTGAGTGATTTGAATGACCCCGGCGTACCAAACTGCATTTCCTCGTCCTTCTAATCTTTCTCTCCCTGCAGGTGGACCACAAGGCCAAGGAGATCATCCCCAAGGCGGACCTGCCCTCGCCCAGGAAGGAGTTCAGCGCCTGCGCCATCGGCTGCAAGGTCTACGTGACGGGGGGGCGCGGCTCAGAGAACGGCGTCTCCAAAGACGTGTGGATCTACGACACGGTCCACGAGGAGTGGTCCAAAGGAGCCCCCATGCTCATCGCCCGGTAGGCACTCAGCCCCGTCCTCTGTTGGGTCAGCACGGGGCTCAGACCATCTGTCATCCAGCTAACCTGTCTCTGTGTGTGGCAGGTTTGGCCATGGCTCAGCCGAGTTGGAGAACAGCCTGTATGTGGTGGGGGGTCACACAGCCATAGCAGGGGTCTTCCCTGCCTCCCCGTCCGTCTCCCTCAAACAGGTACAGCCATTGTTACTTTACTCTGCAGTGCCAAACGGTGGGTTTAATCCAATGGAGGACCCTTAGCAGACAGGATCGACTGTCTGTCTGATGTGTTGGTTGCAGGTGGAGCGCTACGACCCGCTCAGCAACAAGTGGACCATGATGGCTCCTCTGAGGGACGGGGTCAGCAACGCGGCCGTGGTCAGCGCCAAGCTCAAGCTCTTTGTGTTCGGCGGCTCCACCATCCACAGAGACAAGGCCTCCAAGGTGACCGCACAGCCCCACACCCCGGGCCTGTCTGTAGTAACGCTGGTATAACAACGTAACGCCCAGCCTCTCGGCGAGTGCCTCCCAGAGCCTGACCTTTGCCCCCCCCCCATGTCCAGGTGCAGTGCTACGACCCGGTGGGGAACCGCTGGTCCATCGCGGCCGAGTGCCCCCAGCCCTGGCGCTACACGGCGGCCGCCGTGCTGGGCAGCCAGATCTTCATCATGGGCGGCGACACGGAGTTCACCGCCGCCTCGGCCTACCGCTTCGACTGCGAGGCCAACCTGTGGTCACGCGTGGGCGACATGACCTCCAAGCGCATGAGCTGCCACGCCGTGGCCTCGGGCAACAAGCTGTACGTGGTGGGGGGCTACTTCGGCACGCAGCGCTGCAAGACGCTGGACTGCTACGACCCCACGGCCGACAGCTGGAACTCCATCACCACCGTGCCTTACTCCCTCATCCCCACCGCCTTCGTCAGCACCTGGAAGCACCTGCCGGCCTAGCAGCCCCCCCACAGCCCTCCCTCCTGGGGAGCAGGGGCCGCCAGCAGGTAGACAGGGGTGGGATCCAGACCATAGTTACAGCTGGGAGACTTCTGTTAGAGAATTGTGGAGAACAGCATTGAACTGTTGGCCCAGTCATTGAAAATTGAAAGGGAGATTTACTACCACAGAAGGATAGATATTTAGATGTGTGTGTGTGTGTGCGTGCGTGCGTGCCTGTGTGCATACTTGTTTGTCTGAACAAGAGGTGACAATCCTTTTTGATGTTTGTTAACAGCCTTAAGGCGTTCTGAAGGGAGGGGTTGTGTAGTAGAGAGTGAGAGGAACACACATTGACTCAAACTGGGGTGCGGAAATATGGAAGTGGCAAGCAAACTGTTTCATGGCATTGTGTGTGTGTGTGTGTGTGTGTGAGAGAGAGAGTTTGGGAGAGGAAGAGTTTAAAAAAGAGCCTGGGAAGCCCTCCCACTCAGCGAGGCTGTCACACACACACACACGCACACATACACACTTAGCTTAGAGTGAATGGTTGTGAAGGAGAGCTACATTATATAACATTCTTGAAACACACTAAGTCCATCTATCTCAGACACCCTGCTTTCGACTGACACACACACACTGGGACTGGAGCTGCTAGACGGCCAAACGATCAGTGACTTGTGATCCCCACTATATAATTGGCTATTAGCTCATAGGCTATGGCACACACTGGGACGCCATCAGGGGCTAGATGGAGAGAGTTCTCCAAACGTGCTGTACCAAAACATCCAACATGACAGTTGGATCCATGAAGCCATGCCTGTGCTTTTACTTTTTTCACTCCAGTGGAATAAGTGGCCCACACGTCTGATGGCAGCCAGGCTGTCGTAGTAATGCTCCTAATGATTCAACGCCATAGCACAGGATCAAACATTACCAAATAGGTGTGTTTAGCACTCGCTGTTCATTTTTCAAACCATACCCACCTACTCTGCCTGACACATACTGCTGCTTCAGAACCCAGGGAACCAGAACCCAGGGAACACCCTGGTGGTCTACAGTCTGCCTGAGAGGTACTGCTGCTTCAGAACCCAGGGAACACCCTGATGGTCTGCAGTCTGCCTGACACGTACTGCTGCTTCAGAGCCCAGGGAACACCGCTCTGGTTCATAGTGCAGGCAGAGTGGAGGCAGAAACAAGTGTGAGGTAACGCTGGGGAGGCGAGGGAGCTGTGGCCTTTTTGTTGGAGCGGCGCGGGGCGAGCTACTCCGGCAGCAGATCCCAGCGGTACCGTCAAGCCCATTAAGACACTCTGAAGTACAACACACTAATGGAAGACATAACAACAAATAGCTCCTGTACGCCCTTATTAATAAATGATGGCTGCCATAGAAACAGAGGCACTGGCACTCCCTTCTGAAAGCAGTCCGACTTTTCTGTGAATGAAAATGGTGTGCTGCTTCTCATGGCGGTGTGAAGTGGGCGGCTACCTACATAGGGCTGTGTGAGCTCAACCAGCCAGCCAGCCAGTCAGCCAATTCCTCAGCCTGCCCTCGTGTGTAGCCAGCCAGCCGGCCTGTTATGCAGATAGCCAGGCTGCCATCCATCCATCTGGGCAGTGGGCTGGCCACACGGGGAGCCAGCCAGAGCGTCATCCTGGGTTCACTTTGACACCGTTGCAGGTGGCTCAGCCTTCAGCTGTGGCTGCTAATGAGACCCTGGAGCTACAGGAGAGAGGTGAGGAGAGAGGCTGGCGTCTGGAGGGGGAGAGAGAGAGGAAGCCATGATAAAGTGGTGGAGGGAAAGAAAGTGAGGGTTGAGGAGAGAGACGTGTCCTGGGGCTGAGGGGATAAATGAGAGAGGTGAGACTTGACCGCACCAGTCCAGGGAGCAAACCCTCCAGCTGGATAGGCCACGTGTCGGCCTGGGTTCCCCTGAAGAGGACTCCTAAAGGGAGCTGGGCTCTCTGCTTTATTCAGCAGTGTGAGAAGGATCCCTGTCCACTGTTTGTCCCAGCTCCACTCCTCTGGGCCAATTTGGCTGCTTCAAGTGAGGAGGAAGAGGAGGAGGAGCGCTATGGAGCCAAACTAGTGACTTTAATTTTGCATCTGTGAAAAATTGTGACTAATTGTATCATGCGAGTCAATCCTTGAATCTTAAATTTATGCTTACAGTCATTCTGCGCATACCCATCTTCGTTCTGCTTTTGCAAATCATCATTCTGTTCCTGCAAATCTTCACTTCACACATCTACATTTTGTTTAGTGAAATTATGCTTGACTGTGACTGACTAAAACATTTGAGCATGGATTGGCCAGGCTAAATCAGGTTGTTGCCTTTAAACTATTACAACGCCACAAAGCATGGCTGCTGTCAGAGGGTGTTCATTAAGCACGCTGAATGGAAGTCGTCAATTCAACTTCACAGCAAGGGAAGCAATTCAATGTGGCAAAAGATAGAATGTGGAGAATCATCCATGTAATGCCACCAGAGTCTAGGAGCCCCCCCGTCCGTTCGTCCGTCGGCTCCTGCTGCCTCCCACTTTGACTGCTGCAGTTGTTCAAAAATTCATGTTGTGAAGCAGGAGTCCAAGGCCTGCCATCCTGCAACACGCTTCCCTCCTGCAGCGCTTTCCCTGGTTCTGTCTTGCACACATGAAGACACCCACAGGAGATTTGGGGATGTATTTTTAGCTGAGCTTTACAGTACACATGCTGACCAGAAGCACCACTGCTCCGTTCAGTTCTGTTGATGCCAGTCCTACTGTGGACCTTAAGTCTGTCCTCTGGAGGTTCTTCCTGTTGCACTGCAAGCCTGTGCTATCCAGCTGGGTTTGAATTTGGCCATGGACATGCTTTGTTATCTCAGTGTCAACTGTTAGTCAGAGTAGCCTATCTCAATAAACCTTTATAATGGTCATCATGGCATCGTCAAGTTGAACTCTCCATAAACTTAAAGTCCTGGTAATTGGGCCCATATTTCCAATGCCTGGGCTGCTACAGCCAATCATAACGGCTGTGCTTGCGTAACGCGAGGCTGTTTTTTATTCAATTAGCAAGCCCCTCCCCCCATCCGTGTGCCTCTGGAGCTCCCTGCCTTTCTGCGCTAATGAACGGCCCAAGGGAGGGAAGGATGGAGGGAGCAGCTATGAGAAGGTCCCACAGTGACTGGAGTTGGCCTTGCAATGTTCCAGTGGGATAAGAACGGCCTGTGGCGCTGTCTGATGGGGGATGTCAACCTGGGAGAACAGGCCTCCAGACTCTGGGAGGGCTTCCCTAGATCTCCTCTACTCAGCCCCCCCCCCCCCCCACACACACACACACACACACACAGACACCTTTCCTCTGAGTGTTCTGTCACGCAGGCTGCTGCCAACCGGAGCTCAGTCAATCACTTTTTGGACAGAGTGTTAAGGACAGATACTGCAGATACTGCACACTGCCTCTTTAGTAGGCCAAGGTTATCGCTAATCGTTGTGGAACATTTCATGTTGCCACATTTAAAAATCCCTGAAGCCGGGTGAGTGTGCCTAGATCACGTTGCATGCAGTATCTGGCTCCATGGTGTGCTCGTGTGTCCTGTGAAGGGCTGTGTACCTGACTGTCTCTGCTGTAGCCTCCTGCTGTGCCAGAGCCGGCCACTTTACCAGCTGTACTCCTGCCCACCCGGCCTGTCTGCGGGGCAGCTAATCGCCAGAGGGCTTCAGAGCGACTAAAGCAGCTTGTGGTCACACTAATCTGACGAAGGGCTCAGCACTGACCACAGCTCGGGCGCAGATTACATCAGGCCGGCGTGTCGTTTTGATGGGCTGGGGCGGACAGGGCGCACGGCCACGCCAACCACACTGCCAGCTGGGAGGGCGGCGCGGAGCTCCTGACACCTCAGCGAGGCTGTTCACTAATCCTAAGGTTCTCTCTCAAAACGTGGAGCTAGTGACTTTTATGCAGTCTTGTCTATAAAATTACTTACTTTTGCCATGCCCAAATTATCGATCCTTTCCTGCTGATAAACAAAGTGTGTGTTTTGTTCATGACCCAGACAGACAGAGACTCCAGGCCGGCATACAGCAGAGGCGTGTGTCTCTGGGGGCTTCGGGGAGGCTAAGGCTGATGACTGTAGTACTGACCTATTCCCACAGCCTGCTAACCCAGACACAGTCCCAACACATTCCTGTTCATGGACAGAGGAGAAGCAGTGCTGCACACTGGTTGTCCCTCCATCATGTTTGTACTGGACTTTGTACCTGCCGGAAGGCCCTTTGTCTGTTCCCGGTGACAAGGCCTATTAGTATGTATTCTCTGACTGTCTTAAAGGTCAAAACCATTTCCTTAGCCCTCCAGTGTCATCGTGACAAAGCAAAGCCACATAGAACATTCCATGCCAACAATGCTGCATTTTATACACAAAGCTGCTTTCAGACTTTGACGGGCTGGTGCTTTGAATTATTAACTCAACCTAGCCTGAAGGTTTCACGAATGTGCTCTTTTGACGCATCGTCTGCAGAAATATATATATATAAGAAAGTACATTTGATCATTTCTGTTACACTATCAAAGCATTGTCCTCAGCCCCCATCACTTGGCGTGCTGCTTGGTGCATGCTGTTGTTTTCACTGGAGTCTAGCCGTGCCAGTGGTGAGACCGTAGTATAGACTATCAGATAGACAGACATGTCAGCTTGAAGCAACAGGCCCCAGGCTGTGTGCTGTAGGACTGGGAGACGAGGGCCTTAGTGCCTGCAGGTCCTCTCTGTGTACAGTGTGTGCACGGCACGTGCAGCCAAGCTGTGTCTGTATGATGTATGTTAATATCGGTGTTTGTATGCATATGCCACATGGGAGAGTTGACTTTGCCAGCTTTTGTAATTCAGGAGGATGGCATGAGCACTGTGAGTGGTTGTGCTCAGATCAGACGTTCTCTGTTAAGCACAGCTTTGTGTGCATGGTCGCAAAGGAGATTTGTCATGGTGATCAAAGTTTTGCTGCGTGTTTGTTTGCCATGTTTATATTCGGCGGCTGTGTGTGTGTGTGTACTCGTGTTATAGCGGCACTGCTCCTTAAGTGAAGCGGATTAGGAATCCGAGTGGAGTGCTGTGGAAACACGTCAAGGTGATGCTGCAGGGATTAGAGCGAGAGAAGAGAGGATGTGGGGACGGCCGGGGAGCTGCTCCAAATCCCCGGTGGGAACGCCAGCACACGGACAGGAGAGGAGAAGACGGGAGCACGAGGGGAGGAAGATGAAAGCCGCCGAGCAAAGCCAGAGAGCTCTTCATGGGCTCGCAAAGCAGGGGAGATAAAAAGAGAGGAAGGCAGGAAGCGAGCGCGCCCGCAAACCCCCCAATCAGAGGCTGCGAAGAGAACAAAGCATGAGCTCTGGAGAGAAATGTAAAAGTGGAAGAAGAAAGGGGGGAAAGAGAGGGTGGTAATAGTGAGAGAAGGATACATGGAGAGTGAAGTGGAAAGAGGCAGACAGAAGAGGGTGAGGAGCGTTGAGGGCATGGTCTCTGTGTAGAGAAAGCTAGGATCTATTGATGGAGCCCATCCCATAGAGAGCAGTGTTATCAGAGACCCTGGCTCTCCTGTCAGCCACAGAGCCATAGTCCTGGAGCAGGTATGCCCCATGTCCCCCAGAGGCCGATGGCTGGCTGATAGGTCCCCTGCCAGCTAGCTCTGGAGATATTGCTCCGGAACATTGTGCTGACATATCAAGAGAAATGGTTGGTGTGGTGGCGTGTGATGTGTTTAAAGCTGACTTGGTGAGGAGAGAGCAGACTGAGGAGATGAGCAGTGGCTGGCTGGCAGGGCAGAGAGGGAGGTCGGACCACGCTGGCCCACCCAGCTGTCTGTCATGGCCTCCGGGAGGGAAGGAGCCGCTTTCCTCTCCTAATGGCCCTGTGAGCGCGGATCGCTTACCCACCGTGTGGAATGCTGACAAAGGGCACATTGGCCAGGGAGGGAGGGAGGGAGAGTGAAAGAAAAGAAGTTGTCTCTGGTGCCTCTAAGCCAAAAGCCAAAGATTGTGTGTGTGTGTGTGTGTGTGTGTGTCAGTATGAGTAGGTCACTGTCATGTGAACACTACTCTTACCGTGATGTCTCACTCAAATGGAAGGAAGGAAAGTATGTTGCCTGACTAATCTTCAGAGAAACAAACTTTGAATCAGTTGAGTTCGGTATTTTAAACAGAAATGATACAGAAGATGAAAACACCATGCCATGTTTACTAGGGAACCTCAAAAAAAGATATATGCTGCCAAGGCCACCATGTTACTGATGTTGTGAGATGTCAGAAACATTCTCTGTCTTTTCTCCCTGCCTCTCCAGGTGTGTGTGTGTGTGCGTGTGTTGGCTGCAGCGAGGTGGGAGAAGAACGAGATCTCCAGTTTGCAGCAACCCTTCTCCAATGGGTGTGTCTCAACCCACAGCCTGCCAATCACCTTCTCCAAAACAGACTCCGACCTGAGTGGCATGGCTAGAAGCCAATATTAAAACATTTTACAAACAGCAGGTTCTACCATACTGGTCGGTTCAGACAGCTTCCTGCAATCATAGCACAATGTAAGGGTCTTCCCACAATGCTTCCTGACGAAATATATTTACTCTAGTAATAGAGTGAATATTTCAAAAGACTTGATGGACATGTTTGCTTGGTATTTTCTATACCATTTTGAGAAGTCTTATGGTTTTGAGAAACCCACTAAACCATTCCAACTCTCTAGACTCTAAACGAATTAGAGTTAGAGATGAATTTAACCTTTTGAGCTTCAATTACATCAAAAGGCAATTCATCTAATTGTTGATCCAAGATTTGCACTTCAACTTGCAGACTGGTGATTTGGCTTCTAGCCAATAAAAAAAGAACCGCAGTATCATGTTTATTGCCAACATAACCACATCAAAGCATTCATTCTCATGTCAAACAAGCTCAACAATAAGGGTTTGTCATCCACTTTAAGCTTTATCTGTAAAAAAAAAAAAATGCATCCAGTCTGATTTGTCTAACCTCTTTTTAAATAAATACTTTATAGAAAGGTTGTAATATGTGAATCCAATTTGAGTTGGTTATCAGTCAGGCACAATTTAATGGGCTCCAATCCCCCGTCTTCTCAGGCCCTGGTTCACATGGACACTGCAGTACTGTACTGTACTGTACTGTAAGTGATGTGCCATCACCAGTGTGGGTTAAAGAATGCTGGGAAATTATGTGAACAGGAACGATGTTTCCCTTGGAACAGGTTTTCGTGCTCCTACAGAAAGTTATTATATTAAGAAATGTATTATTTTACAAACAGCAAATTCCATTGTCTTATAACCCAAATGTGTAAGATATTGACTGCACTTTGCTGTTTGCAGTTGAACCCCCCACTTGATAACAGTGGTTTGGTAAGGATGGGCTTACTTTACCATTTAAGCGTAGTGTTCAGGGGACTAGACAGACCCTGGATCAGTGGGGGTGGCTGGATATGGGCAGAGTAGCCTTGCTGGTTAAAGAGAGCAGGACATTTACCTCCAGTTCCAGCTTAAGACTGCAGTATGAAAATGACGTCAACATATTGAAGGTCCAAAACCGTACATTGTGATTGATATGTAGATATGTTTATGTTGTGTGATCCAAGATTTGTACTCTATATTTGATAAAGGGGACTTCACGCTTAAACTTCGGTCAATATTTCCTCTCCGTGGAGTGAGTGTGGTGTGACTTGGTTTGGTGCACAAAACACAGAAGCTCCGACTGTTCCGTCGTCGCGGCCCTTCTTTAATCATCGCTGTCTGGATTTAAAGAAGAGTGAGGGGACTGTTTGTTGTTTTTGTAGACCGAGAGGAGGAGTGACAGAACTTTTTAATGAAAACAAATGACTCACAATTTCAACTGTGGTTAGTTTTTCCATGTTAGAGGACGGAGGGGTTTAATTGACAGGCTGGAAGGCTCCCTCCTCTAAAGCTGAATTCCCTGTGCCTAATACTGCTAGAACAGTTTGTCCAAAAGAAAAAACATTCTGTGAAAGTGTTTGAATAAAATACTTTTTAAATCATGCGACTAGTTGTTTTTTTTAAGCTCAGCAAAGATCTTACAGTTATTTAATCCTGCTATCCACGATCCAACCAGCAACAAAATGGCCACCCATGTGTGAAGTTAAAGAATACTGTAGCTAATTTAAAAGGGGTTCGCAAATAACGGAATGAGGCTTCAGGTTGGGGAATGGATTTTGAGTGAAGAGGAATACCTCTAATACTCAAGTATTCCTGGTTGCTTTGAAGTCTTATCAAATACGCTTATGATAATGATTGTGGAGTGTAAGCTTCCTGCCACTAGATTTACATATCCAGCTCATCCTAATGTGACATTTTAAAAGCGAACTTTAGAGAGGGGATTTGAGAGGAATATTTTTACCACATCGTGAGGAGCTTTTGGACTCGCAGCTAAGCCAGCTAAAGTCGACAGCAGCGCAAACGAGCCATTTAGGAGTGAGCTGCGCTTGTTGACGGTGCACGGTCACATTGCTTAGCTCCAACATTTTTGGGGTGTATTTGTTAAGAGACTGGAATAACCATTTTATTACTAGACATTAAGAGGTTTTAAGTTGTGCACTTTAAGTGGTTTTTTTTCTCTCCAAAAAGTGGTTCTGATGATGCTCTATTGAGCTCTGCTCTACAACAGTTAAAGCCTTGAGGCACTTCTGTGCTGGTCTTCCTGATGATAGGCTGTGTAAATGGGCAGATCTCACTAG
The DNA here is from genome assembly GCA_036023535.2 of Galaxias brevipinnis. Classification (NCBI taxonomy): domain Eukaryota; kingdom Metazoa; phylum Chordata; class Actinopteri; order Galaxiiformes; family Galaxiidae; genus Galaxias; species Galaxias brevipinnis. The sequence goes on along the minus strand of JAVQIZ010153740.1, from coordinate 4,009 downwards.
GGATAGGTGAAGTCCCTTTCTGCAAGCATGCAAGCTAGAACAGCAAATTACACCCAGAATAGATTCTAGTGGGTGTAGTTGTGTGCGAAGGCCGTTTGGAAAGGGCTTGGGATGGATGAATGATTTAGGAGTTTATTCATAAGTCATGTTTGTTGTGACATTCCCCTCCCCGGGACCCCAGACCTCCTTCCTTATTCCCCTATCTTCCGCCCAGGGCGAGGGAGCTAAAGACAGGAGAAGGGCACAGGTGCAGCTAGCTGAGAGAACAGCAGGTAGGACCGTAAACAAACATGCACACATTCTTTCTCCTCTCTCATTCTCTTCCACATAGAGGGAACTGAGCGATGCATTCCAAGGTGCCCCTCCATCCCTCATTTTAGCCACTGTGCCTGGCAACCTTCGGTCATCTGTCCATCAATCAGTCCCTTTCTGTCTATACTACATCCATCATACGGTATATTCCTCTTTATTCTTCCATTCCGCCATCTTTTTTTTTTGGTCATACCCTCCCCCCGTTCCATCCCTCCATCCCACCTGTCTCTCCGTCTGGCGCGACCACCTGCTGCCTCAGGCACCTCTTCATCGGGGACATGGAACAGAGAGAGAGGCTGGAGCCACCGGCAGTGTGCTCTGATCATCAGGCACTAGACGCTGGGCATGTGCTCAGTGGGCTCCCAGGGACCCAGAGGGGCGGGTGGACGTGGCAACAAGAATATGTCACAACATGAGGATGCCCCAGATGAAGCACATGCCTTATGATCGAACGAGTTAGATATTCAGAGCCCTGGAGTGTACATCAAACACAACTACTGCATGGACTAGTTCAATGTAGGAATGTGGAATGTGGAAAAATAACTAATCCAATTTTGTTATAGGCTGGACTCATAATTTGTTTTTAGCACTGGGCTCGCTATTACACTACCGAAATCATACAAGGTACAAATATTTTCCTGTTGGCGTAAAGTGAGTATCCTACAGGATAATCTTCTTAGCTTTCACACTAAGACACTTTCTCTAATTAGTGATTTGTCGCAGCGCTGTATGTGAGCTTTGCTTAATTCACACTCGTTTCATAATTGAGAATCCTGAAGCCTCTGGACCATGTATATTTTAACAGCTCCAACCCCCTCGTTCTCACTCTGTCTCCTCCATCGCTCCTTACACCTTTTTTTTTCCTGCCAGCCCTTCCAGTCACTGGCTACTCATTAAGTGCTACCAAGGCAGGATTTCTGTTTCATAATAGGTGCTCCCTGGTGCTGCACATGGAAACTGAGCCATTTTCTTGTGTTGTTTTCATATTCAACCTATGCCTATGTAGCTTTGTCTTCAAGTTGCATTCTTAAAAGAGCATATCATCTGCTTACACTTCAAATCCCACATAATGTGTATTTGTACAGTTTTTGATAATATTGAGTTCAGCACAAAAGCAGAATTGTGGCTCATTAAACTCTGATTTAGCTTGCTAGTCTAAAAACACACAAAGTACAGGATACAAGGCAACGTAGGTTGAACCGCTTGTAAACACACACACACACACACACCCCGGTGAGCAATAGATCAGTGACTGCTGCCATATGAGGGGATGCTCATCCCTTTCTCTGCACTGATGACCAGTGACACAGGATCAATTTCCACCATTTACTCTTTTTACACGCACACACATATATAGACAAACACACTTACATTAGCCTCCACGACGAGGAAAACCCACTCCATATACTCTCATTAGCCCCCATACTGCCAGGCGAAAAATAGAGCCTCCGGGTGCATGTCAATATCTATCAAGCAGCCAGTGGCTTAAAAAGGGCAATGAGTCAGACTCCATCCCCTGCTCCCAGCTCCAGAGGACACGGGGGATCACTCCATTGATTCTAGCCCAGCCAGTCCAGCCCACACACATCCACCCCTTCTGATCAGACGCTCTGTTTCAAAGACATGTTCAATTATACTTTACTCCTTACTATTCTTTTACTGTTCCATTTTATTCGTTTATTATTGATTTATTGTTTTATTTTTGTTTTAATAGATTTTTTATAATTTTTTTGTTCTTGTGTTGTTTTCTGTGTTACTGTTATTCCAAACGGTGAGTGTCAAACCTTCATGAATGTGCAACTTCCAGTTTAACAACATGACAGTTTAAAAGAAAGTTGAGACATGAGGGTTCCCAGGAGCTCAATAGCAGGGACATTCTAAGTAATGGGTTCTCCCGTCTGACTGTCAAGCAATGATGCCAGTTGTAAGAGCAAAGGTGAGCAAAGATATGCAAGGAATGTAAATGTGATTTTGGTGTGTGTGCGTGCGTGCGTGCGTGCGCGTGTGGACATTCAGAGGTGACCTCATGCTAAAACATGTCAGCTGGCTGCCACCATTGTCTTTTGAAACACCTGGCTCAAAGCTCTTTTTGTCTTTGTCATTCTCTTTCTTTTGCAGGCAGGCGCACACACACACACACACACACACACACACACACACACACACACACACACAGACAGACACTACACCCGTGGAGTTCCCTATAGTCTTTTCAATCTATTTCATTTTAGCACCAATCCCTCTGAGATTGTCCACACACAGACACACAGTAGGGAGAACAACTACAAATGGGTTTGGTTGTAACTACTTGTGCTTCTCAAAGTAGGGCACAGCCGTTGTGTTTGTCTGTTGTTGTGCTGTTGTCTCCATTGTCTCAGAAGTTACCCTTTTGGTTATTTAAGACCTGCTGTGTGTGTGTGTGTGTGTGTGTGTGTGTGAGTGAGAGGCGAGTAAGAGAGAGATAGACAGAGAGCGAGGGGTAGAGTGAGTGAGGGTGGGAGGGTTGTGTGTGCAAAGGACAGATTCCACCAGTAGAGCAGACGCCTAACGTCCTAACAACACATTGGCATGCCACTTCCTTTCATGGGATTCAGTTTGACAGTGGACAGTAACAGTAGCCTATAGAACACTTCCACTGCAGAAGTCGTCTGGAGGGTTAAGAATCAAAGAGCTGGTTCCCCTCTTTAACTGGTTACACGCTGCGCTGTTCTTTAGAATTACTGTGGCCCGGTTTATTTCCCTTCTCAATGTCAAGATTCGCCAGGTCCCACTTTTCTGGCAGTTCATCTGACATAGGGTACAGGGACATGAGACATTGAAAAAACTATAGGAAGTGTGGATGCATTTTTTAAAACTGGATGGCAAATGTTTCGTACATTTGAATTATAGGTGGCCATACCCTCAAAATGTCTTAAACATTTATGGACACAGCACGACAAAAAGTGACTGGAATGCTGTGTTTTGAAATACCTGTGGGCGAGTACTGCATAACTTCAATTCAAGCCAGCACAAGTGCATAAGTAACCTCACAACCACCTCAGCATCCATCTAATGTCGACTTTATAGAGCCACACAGGCAGCCTTCTTTTTGACTTTCAAAAACAAACCGTTTAAAAATATTCTGCCATTTCATCAACGGTGTGTCGTGTTAGTTGTCCTCAAGCTGTAGCTAGTCATTCCACTGTGCGTGCTTCTTTCCACTCGGCCATTCATCCAAGGGAATCAATAAAGGTATGGATCAAATATTCAGTCGATGAACAGAAGACATCATAATCAATCATGTCCTCTCATTACCCATCATCCCTTGCTGTCAGTGTAGGAATGCAAGCCCCTCTAACCCGTGTGGTGTGGAAGTTGAAGTGCAGCAGCAGCAATAGGATGTTTGGCTGTGCATTAGGTTTTATACAGGCGTGACTGAGGAGGTGGTGGTGTTGTTTTGTAGAGGAGGTGGTTTGCATTTACACGCCCTGTTGTTCTCACACAGAGAAGCCAACATTTCTCTCTCACACCGCAAGGTCCCAGAACTCCCCTACCTGAGGCCATGGCGGTCTTCAACAGTATTGCACCATTATTTCTAGATATATATACATAAATCAGTTTTAGTGAGAAAATAAAGAACCTCGAACACACACACACACACACACACACACACACACACACACACACACACACACACACACACACACACACACACACA
>JAVQIZ010153734.1:0-18161 GCA_036023535.2 Galaxias brevipinnis | reverse complement strand
GTGTGTGTGTGTGTGTGTGTGTGTGTGTGTGTGTGTGTGTGTGTGTGTGTGTGTGTGTGTGTGTGTGTGTGTGTGTGTGTGTGTGTGTGTGTGGGGCCCGGCCCTCTGGATCCCTGACTCACCGCCAGGCGGAGGTCCAGAACGCGGCCCCATCACGCTGTGACAGTTTGATTGACAAGAGCCCTTTTCTCATCCGCTGTGACCCTTCTGCCCTGGCCCGGTGCCAACTCTACCCCCTTTCAGGATGGATGTGAATCCAGACGCTGTTTGAGTATGGACTGGCTGAGATATGAACGAAGCACCTTCAACACTGGGAACGCGCTCCCTGTTAAAGCTCCTGTGGGAGTTGAAGATTGTTTTTGTTTTGGTTGAAACTCAAATATTGTACTGTATCCTTAATAGCATAACACATTTGTATTATTTGCTTTTCTTTTTTTCTCTTGTTGCTTTTTGTTGTTGTAATTTATATATTCTGCCTTTAAACAGGGCTCTGCTGGAAAAGAGACGTAGTCTCAGTCGGTTACCCTTGTGTAAATAAATAATAGTACAATTGTTTGCATTGCAGTTTCATTCATTTTAGTATTCTCTTTATCATTGTATTATTGAGGCCATACAAATATGAAACCGTGGCGAATATACGTCGATAACATTGCATATGGTAAGTCTCGCCCCCGTGAGCGATCAACTATTGATCCCATAACAGTTAGTGGCCCCACTCGCTGCTGTTTACATCGTCGCATCTCATTTACATATGACAGTTACACTTGCCCATGACCAGAATACTTCCTGATGAATAATTCAAAGAGTATTTGCGTAGAATGGGATTCATAGATCAACCGGGTATTTCTCCCCGGGGAATTGTAGGATTCTGAATTGTGTTGTTTGCGCTATGATCCAGTGTTTCAGGCGACCGGCTCGTTCCCTTTGCTAATTAATTCGATGAAAGGATCCCGTGATAGGATCAATGCATTTAAAGGGCTGCGAGCGCTGCTGCTTTTGCTAAATGAGGAGAGGCGAGAGCGCCGAATAATCCGCGGGGCTGGTGTCGTCCCATGGGGAAAGTGGCCTCTATCTATCACATGGTGTGTTGCAGGCAATAGCGCACCAGACACTGGGCCAAGTAATGTATATGTTTGCATGCCTCTTCATGTATGCATAATACTGACGTTTATGAGCCTGCGTTCCTTTGATGTCTTTGGGTATCTGTGTTCTCTCGCATGTACATACAACGCTTATAAAAAAAAGAAATGATCACACGCAGCCTTGTCCTTTTTTGAGATGAATAATAATTGTAGGAAGCATTCATCCAGCCTGTGCATGGTTTTCATATGCATTTGCATAAACACGGTGCTTTTGTGAAGAAGACGCTGAGTGTGCGTGCGTGTTTTCTTGATGTTTTTAGGTCAGGGGCTTTTCCATGAAAAGAACGCCAGCGATCCTCCATAGCTCCGAGATGAAAGGGTCTGGGGACATGGCCATGACAGCACCAGCGTGGTGAGTGACACAACAAGGTTGCTGGTTTGATTCCTCCACGGGTCACGTGCCACGCGACTCTCGATCGCTCTTGTCCGGAAAACCACTGGTATTACTTTGAAAGTAACAAGGTCCTTCAATAATACACAATTGGCGTCGATGTCACCAATAAGCAGTCTACTCCTCACGTCTAAGCCAATCGTGGAGGAGGAATGGGCTGCGTTGTCCCTTGTCAGTCCGAATAAATTAACGACGTAAAAAATAATCTACTCAAGGTGAGTGGTGCGTCACCGTAGTGACGGATGAAACGAGCCCAAACACGCTGTGACAAACTCGATGGAGCCAGCATCTTATTTCCTCTGACACCAAAGATATCACCTTGGGTTGTTTGTACTGTGTGACAGGAGCCTTTCTCCCTGTTGACCCACCTGTCCTCCCACATACACACACACACACACACACACACACACAGCCAACAACAACAGCCATACACCCACACATGCACAACTACCATAGCCATACTCACATGCAAACACATAGCAACAGCCATATACTCACACACACACAAACGCAGACACACAAACGCAGACACAATCGTCATACACTCACATACACACAAACGCAGACACACAAACACAGACACAACAGCCATACACACACACACGCACACACACACACACACACACACACACACACACACACACACACACACACACACACACACACACACGAGTCCCTGGGCTGCTGTGCACCTTGTTGACTTCCTATCCTTCTCTCCCTTGTCCCTCCTCCCCACAGGAAGGGTGTGGAGGTGGGGGTGTGTGGGGCCTCCCTGGGGCCTTGTTGTCTGGCCCTCTGCTGACTCCCTCCCTCCCTCCCTTCCTCCCTCCCTAGCCCCGTTGAGTCAGTGCAGCTAATTGCCCCGCTGCACACCAATGCGTCATGCGCATGCATTTTTACGGCAAACGCAGCCATGCTCTGTCCATGTTCACACGGACAGCGCGTGCATTTGCCTGTGCATGCATCACTCACTGGCGGACTGGAGCAGCGTCGGCCTGTGTATGCACAGGCATACGTGCTCACACAGGCCCCCCATTCCTCTCCTCCTATATCACACGTACACACAGTCACACATACACACACATGCACACACCGCTCACACACACGTACACACAAACCCACACTGCTCACACACATATCCACAAACACATATTGCTCTCACACACACACACACACACTGATCACACAGTCACACATACACACACTCAGTGGTACAAGCACACACTTCTTGCACACACACACACACGGCTCACACTTCAATTCCACACGGACCTGACGTCGTCAGCGCTCATCAGAACTCAAGGGGAATGACTGTCTTGACACAACAGAACAGATGTTTGTGGGAATTATGTCAAGCGAATGTTTGGAACAGCGTGTGATCTTTGAACAGCCTAGTGAATCCATACTGGCGTTAAGCTTCCTCACAGTGGCTCCTATACTTTCCTAGTTTAATGCATGAACATTCTGCGCCCTGTTTTTGTCCTGCTCTGTTTGGCTTATTTATCTATTCTGTTATGTTCAATGCATTCGATTCTTTTACATTATTTTCTTCTCTATTCGGTTTAGTCACATAATTGTTTCTTTTATTTCATTGTATCATGAGTTTTCTATTTGGTTTTACAGCAGTTTTGTGATTTCTTTCAGCAATTCTGTATTTTCTTTTATTTAATTTCATAATGATCTCCATTTTTGCTATTTCTCATAATCTACAATTTATCGTATTGCAAGGTACCACTTTAGTTCCTTTCACAATAATTTTTTTTAAATACGTATTGTGTATTATTATTATTATTATGTATGGCTACAATGAGCCCAGGGGATGTGACAGTGCTGTGGCATGTATTACCCCTCTGTCCTCCTCCTCCTCTCATCTGTTGACCCGGAGGTAAGGCCTTCTGCCTCAACCAGACTCTGGGCCAGTGCACCCCACTGGAGGTGGACCAGAACAGGGGATGGTCGATCCCTTCTGCAGAAGAAGGCATTGTGGGTATATGCAAATTTTCAAACAGAGCACAAACGATTGAGCACAGGCATCCAATGAGCACGCGTTGTTCACGCCTCTGGAGGGGCCAAAACGACGGTCCTGACTGGAACGCTAGTGACAGCTCCCTCAGTGTGTCAACGTAGAGTGTGCCTGTACAAGAAATACATAGGCTGTGACGTAGCACGGGGGCGAAGGGAGCGATGCACGCTCAAGAGTCACACACACACACACACACATACACACACATGTGCACAAACAAACACACCCTCCCTTGGAGAGAATCCTGCTGCGCACACATTGCAGATGTCTCTCGTCTGGGTGCATCTGTTCGGAGGGAGGAAATGCGAGTGCATTTGCATGAAGCCATGATAAACAAGAAGTGGCTCAGGTTTGGAGATCCCCTGGCACTACACCACACACTCCTCCTCTGTGTTAGCGCTGCACTAGAGACCACGCTCGACGTCAACCAGTCCTTGAGTGGATGGGAGGGAGCTAACGCTATCCCAGTTAGCACCATCAATCACCCCCAGTCCATGCTTGGTCCTCCCAGAACACGACGATTGACCAGAGAGACCGGGCTGCTGACGAGAGGGCCAGTCCAATGGTTCTGGGTGAGCAGCCTGTGTACAGTGGTGTGACTACAGCAGCGTTACCACAACATGGCTCTCTGTTAAGGTGCCACAGCCTCTCCCCTGCCCATCGCCTCCCTCTGCCCTGTGTCTGTGTCTGACCTACCAGTGGTATGTGTGGTCAACTCGCTATACAGCCATGGTGTAGCAGTCAGCTACAGCTACAGTCAGCTAAGGCTACAGTCAGCTAAGGCTACAGTCAGCTACGGCTACAGTCAGCTATGGTGATCTCTTTATATAAGCTACCGGCATCGCTAGGCTAGTTTTAATGGGTAAACAATAACATTGTGTGAGACCAAAGCATGCCTTTTCCTCTTAACAACATTGGGGCTATCATCCTTCTTCTTCAACTTCTGTTGAAATGAATAATCATAAACCATGATGTTTTCCTATCGTTTATTAGAAAGACGCGTTTGACAGAGTTCCCATAACTCCAACGTAAGCGTGGCCCAGCTCTTCTGTCTGTCCTCTGGCTTCCCTGCAGTCAAACGCCTCAGCGCCATCACAGCGTGACGGGACAGCTGGGGTCTCCATGTGGCTGGCCCCCATTGGTCCTGAGTAAAGACGCAAAGACAAATGGCCGCCCGCCCTGTCAGTCTAGCAGGGCAGCACGCTGCTAACTGCTGACTGGTGCGTTTATCAAACACTTGGTCAATTCAGGCTGCACAATGGAGAGAGAGAGAGAGAGAGAGAGAGAGAGAGAGAGAAAGAGAGAGGGCAGTGGAGGGTAAGTCGTGGACGATAGCCACTTTATCTTGACCTGGATAGATTTCTTATCCAGTAAAGTAGAGAGTGTGTGTGCGTGTTGGCAACCTGAGTGTGCGCGTGTACATGTGTGAGTTATGAGTGCACATTGTTGCATGATGTGTTCCTGGGGCCAGTACACGCCTTTGTGCGTCAGTGTTTAAGTGTGTGTAAGTGTGTGTAAGTGTGTGTGAGTGTGTGGTATACACAACTTGGTGTGTGTCTTTGGGTGAGGTCACGTAGTGAAAGCGTGCTGTCCCGAGTATCGCTCACGGTCAGCATTCCTGGGGGACTTAAGAAAGGATTTGTCAAGCCATCGACACCCCCGATCAGTGGGAAAAGGTCAGAAGTCTATCATATTAGCTTATATCTGACTCCCCTATCGACACATAAGACTGAAGAGGACGCCAAAGTAGGTGTGTGTGTGTGTGTGTGTGTGTGTGTGTGTTGTGGTAGGGTTGCAATGCACAGCGTAACAGAACGAAATTGGGATATTTATATTTGCCACCGTGCGCTCCCGTTCAGACGGTTAGTCATGTCGTTGATGGACTAATGATGGAATGGCACATGGGGGGGGATCTACCACCCACAGATGACAGGAAAAAAAGGGCTCAGGGGCTCGATTGACAGCGGTGAAATGGATTTAGGAATATTTTCCGAAGCGGCGAACGCTGGCCTGTCTTCCGAGAACAAAGCCTGAGAAAAAAAAATGGAATTGTTTCTTGATTGTGCTTGAGTGCACTTTTGACTGTGTGTGGTTTTGAACGCACGTCTGACGGCACACACACACACGAACACACACACACACACACACACACACACACACACACACACCCACACACACACACAGGTATCGGCCATCTCTCTCCGTGTATACAGACTGTACCCCAGCATCTCCGTTTGACAGTCGTTTCCATTTTATGAACCATTCCATTCCCTCTTTGATTTTCTTTCCCCCCTGTCGTTACTACTGTTTCACTCCTTCTCTGTCAGTCACCTTTTCATCCCCCCATCTCTCTTGCTGCAACCTGCCCCCCTCTCCCTCACTCCCTTCCCTTTTCCCCGTTGCCCCGGCGATGCCCTCTCTAAACCTGGGCCTGATGTAGGCAGTGTTCATTTTGACAAGCATTTTTTATTTCGTTTTCGTCTTTGTCCTTACAGAAAATTGTAGTTTTGTTAAAGTAAAATTTTCGTAACTAAATTTTGTTTAGTTTTGGTCAAGATTTAGTCAGTGGTCAGTTTTCGTTTAATCAAATTTTCATCAATGTTTTAGTCCTAACTCCTAAGAGGAATTAACATAAATGGCTCTGGTTTATATGCACACTCCTACACATGCAACCACTTGAGCAGTAGGCTACACGCTGCGCCCTACGCAAGAGGGCAGTGGCTGATGTTAAGTGTAACTAGTTTATGCAATCTGGCTAAACTGAATGATGAATTTGGCACCGCTCTGAGGTGAGTGTCACTGCCTTCAACGCGAAAGCAGGCACTATGACACGTAACGTTAAGTTTTCCTAATGTTATTGAATCAATCATATAATTTATATTTACCGTTACCTTGGCAGACAGGGTTTTAGCTAGATTTGGAGCTCTCACAAGGTTACGTTAGCTTGTTCAAATTATACTGTTGGGCTCGCTTTTGCTCAAAATTGCGCGGACACACAGACAGAGCAGGGAAAATAATCATAAAATGAGAAAGATACATGAAGGCAGGGAGTTTTTGTTATGCAATTACATTAATGGTTAAAAAGAAAAACAACAAATGCCTTGAGAAGGCAACTTTGATCTAGGTTGTCCGTCTGAACAGAGCCAGCTATTTTGTCTCGTCTTAATTCGTCAGGGCATAATGAACTAATTTCGGCTTAATTTTTGTCGTCAATATTTCTGTCATTTACGTTGTCGTTACAATTTAGTCATGAAAAAAAGGTCATCAACAAATACTTTTGGTCAAAATGCTGCCTCCCCCATGCCTCCTCTGTGCTGCCTCCCCCATGCCTCTCCTGTAGTGCCTCCCCCATGCCTCCCCTGTGCTGCCTCCCCCATGCCTCCCCTGTAGTGCTCTGCTCCAGGCCTATTGGCATTTCTCCCCTCTCGTGTTTCCCTCTCTCGTCTTTGGACGCGGTAAACAAATAAATAAAATAACGCTCGGAGAGATGTTGGCAGTGGTTGCGGGGTGCGCGCTGCCTAAATTGGGTCTGGGGGGCCCCCAGAGCGCTTTCTGAATGGCGCGCGTCTTTCAAATGAAATCAAAGAGAGGCGGGCCTCGACGTTCACACCAATTGGACTAAACGGAGATTGCAACTCGCCGTGGATGTTTCTTCTTTTTTTCTTGGCAAGGGAGGCCCCCGATGTGATTTTCCAGTTCGGCGTAGTCGACTCTCGACAGACCTCCGTCGCTTTACATAATCACGTCTGCCGTGTGTGAAGTGTGCCGGCGTAAACGCTGGCTCCGGGCGGAGCGATGGAGGACGCTCTCCGCTCCCCAGCAGATCGGAGGCCAGGGGGAGGAATACCTCCGGAGACGCCCCGACACGCGTGTGACCAACCCCCCACTCACGCTAACTTACCCAGCAGTAGCTGCTTTGGGGAAGGATGTTTGGGGGTGTGCGTGTGTGTTTGTATGTGTGTGTGTGTGCCCTATTTGTTTGTGTTATGCTTGAGCATCGCCATTAGAGTGTGTGTGTGTATGTGTGTGTGCTAGCACAGATAAACCACATGGATGAATAGAGATAGAGGAGGAGGGGACAGGTCTCATAGAGGATCCAAAGAGCCCAGGCACTTGGGTCTCTTAGCATGTGTGTGTGTCTGTTTATGTGTGTGTGTGTGTGTGTGTGTGTGTGTGTGTGTGTGTGTGTGTGTGTGTGCGTGTGAAGCATGATATTGTGGCGGGCCTGCAATTAAGATTCTGCTCGACCAGGCTGCACCGATGGCTCAATGGGGCGAGGAGAAATGGTGCCCACCAGTGATGAATGGCCTGGATCCCCCTGCACGTCCTTCCAACATAACCTAGGCATTAATTACACCAAGTGGGATTGCACCGTCATCAATACCCATCGGCCACGTCTGCGCGCGTGGGTGTGTGTTTCTGTGACTGTGTGTGTGTGTGTGTGTGTGTGTGTGTGTATGTATGTGTGTGTGTGCAGGAGCATGTGCGAGAATGTGCGTGCCTGTGCGATCGTGTGTGTGAGAGAGTTGGAAAGAGAGTGTGTGTGGGTGTGTGTGTTCAGAGTGAGAGAGAGGGATGGGTGGATCAGGGTACACCTATGCAATCTGTAAACCAGACTTTGTGGAAAGAGGGGGGACGATCGATGAGGCCTCCACACACACACGCGCGCACACACACATCCAGGCTCCCAGACGGACGGGAACCCTGGAGGAGCGACGGTAAACACAGAGCCTTCCACGAGATGCCGAGCTGAGACAGGATGACCTGGAAGAGTTAAGTAGTGGACTGGAATTAGAATTGACTGGTGTGGACAGGCTTGGGGCTAGGGGCTGGGGGCTGGGGGGCCAGGGGACTGGAGGCTGTTGGCTGGGAGGCTGGGGGGCTGCGGGCTTGGGGCCTGACGGCAGAACTCGGAGGGTGGAGGCTGGCGCAGTGACAGTTGCCGTCTGTGGAGAGGTCGGCCTTCCATCAGGGTAGTGACTTTGGCCCATGGCGCCCGTCGATCTGCCGTCTCCACTTAACCTTTCCAATTCTCTCTGCGCCGCCCGCTGAGAAAGACAGAACCCCTGCCCTACTCCACCCCAGAGTACTTTGATGATTGAAATTCTCCACATCGTCTCAAGTGCAATCTGTGTTGATGGCCGCGGTTTAGAGACGTTTGTGAGATTCCGTTGCTGGGTGTCAGTTTGTGTAACTACGGAGAAATGACTCGATGTCGTCCATTCATGTTCAACTCACGAGAAGTGTTTTGGTGACAACACCAAATTATTTTTGATCAAACTAAAGACCACACTATAATGAAGAGGATGCAGGGTCAATTGTCCTGCTCGCTCCTACAAGCACTTGTAGCTTTCACACAGCACAACCAAATAGCATTGACAGGTTGAAACACAAACAGAGACACAGACAGACACACACAGACACACACACACACACACACACACACACACACAGCCATGACAAAAGACCCTCATTAGACTTCATTCATTTCACCTTCCACCTTCCTCTTGCTCTCTCTGGCCCTGCAGTCAGCGTGGGGAGCCCCGCTTCATTATTGTACAGCTTCAACACACACACACACACACACACACACACACACACACTCCACAGAGGATTTCTCCCCAGCTCCCTGGCGGCCTCTCTCCCCCCGGGGTCAGTGGAAGCGCTCTCCTCCAACACAGATTCCTCCTCCGTCTGTCTGGGGGTAAGGCTCGCATGGCCGGGCTCCCAGGTTCTCCTTGCAAGCCCTCGTTAGTTTCATTATGCAGCCCGTCGCTGAGAATTAGGCCTACGCTCCGCAACAAGTTCCGGCTTCTCCGATACGCTGTCAGGAGAAGCAAAGGAGATATCATGTTTTCTTCTATAGATGGCTGGGTTACAGTGCCACCCCAAAACATCATTGATTTTGCTGAAACGCTCCAAGCTGATCTGTCAAACTGAAACGAGAATTAAAAATTAAATGCCCCACTTAATATACGGAGGACAGCCATAAAAAAAAAAAAAATGCCGACCCAATATAGCAAATTAATTTCCAAACCATAATGGTGCCCGGCACCATGTTAAAAAAGAGGCAATGCACACAGTGCTAATTCATGCGTGAAGGCATTGTTGGTGCTGCTGGAACATTCCGCCAATGCCAGACGCTGGAATCCGCTGTGGTATTATTCATTAAGACAAGTGAAACGTTTGGAGTCTGCGAGTATATCTCAAAACAGGCTCGACCATATGTTTAGTGTCAACACGACTTCACGGTTGCCCATGTGGAAAATAGCCGCAGGGCCGGAGAATGCACGTTCCACAGTGTTTAGACAAGTAGTCTTCAACAGGGACGCGGGGAGAAGACAGAAAAAGGGCGACGCAGTCTAAAAATACCTTCCTCTCCCGACTCTCTCTTTTAATTGCAAGGCGGTGGAAAGCGACAACGGTATGAGCGCCATCGGGTTGTGCAGAGTGGCGACAAGACCCCCCCTCCCCCCTCCTACCTCCTCGTATCCACTGCCCACGGTGGTTCTCCGGGGACTGGCATGAAATTGGCAGACGAGAGAAAGAGAGAAACTGAGGAGGGAAGTAGAAGGAGATTCACAGACGGGGAGAAGGAAGGGGGGAAAAAGTGACTGAGGGTCCGAGACCACGAGTAAAGGAACATTCTAGAGGGCGTCCGCTAGACCCCCCCCCCCGCTGTGGCACTCCAACCTTTTTTTATGATATACCCCAAGTCAAGTCAAGTACCAAGTACCCCCTGACCACCGCAAAGCGTTTTGGTAGAAAATCAGTTAATTACTTTGACCCTGTTGAAAACGTCATGCAAAACATGCCAGTGCTTCCCTGTATGACAGTGAGTCCTCTGCACTTCAGGTTGCTCATTTTGATTTGGCGATGCGAGTCCTTTCACACGGCCTGTCATTGACGCACAGGCACTGGTGCAATATTTCCAGTTCAAAGCCTTTTCAGAGAAGAGCATATTAACAACATACATATTATTTTCTCTTCCGTACGCTGTCAAACCAAAATTGGCTTTCCAGAGACCGCGGCACACGGACCTCACAGTGAAGAAACGTCATCGAGAACGTGAATTTATGCGTTTGTTGCTTTGGAAATAAATTGCGTTGAAAATACGAATATTAAATAGAAATTTGGTTAATTTTACTTATATTTAACAATGTGTATTGAAATTATTACTGTATAATTATTTGAGAAATTATGCATGACCGCTATTTTTTTCATAAACATTTATAAAAAAAATTTCACGTAATAATAATAATAATAATAATAATAATAATAATAATCATTTTTATTTCGTTTTTAGCGCTACTCTCAAAGCGCTTTACACAAAATAGTCAGCAATTAATTACACAGAACGAACGAATGGACTGACAGCTATCAAACACAACGCTCAGTCTGAGTGATACCACAGCAGCCAATTTGCGCCAGACTTGCTCACCCAACATATGAAGACGGACTTGCTCACACACATAGGACACACAGACCGACTCCAGGTGAATTGGCAGTGACCGGTCACGACACTGGTAGGGCACATACCCCCTGCAGCACTCCAACGTACCCCTAGGGGTACGCGTATCCCCATTTGAGAACCACTAGCATGATTGCGAAGAAACCCCTCTCTAAAATCTCAAGTGGGTAAAATCCCAGTGGACGCCCTGTCTGTGGCCATAGCACCTCGTGGACTGACTTCAGATGGAGCGGGGCTAACCTTCCATGACACTCGCTCACAAAGCCGTGGTCAGAACCTCATTGTTTTGGCTCCGCTTCAGTCAGGGCCCTGTGAGGCTGCGTGGAATCTCAACCAGTCCCTCTGACTCTCTGACTCTCTCTCTCTCTCTCTCTCTCTCTCTCTCTCCCTCCCTCCCTCTTAAGAGACCCATTGCCTGTCACCCATGCTGGTGCGCTGCTTGGACTACTTACCTATGTAGCCGTAATGAGTTTGTTTCATTAGCCACCTGGTGATGATGGTCTCCGAGGAGGAACTGTGTGCCGCTGTTTACCAAATGTGTCTTCTCTAGCAAGCCATACTTGTTAAAAGAAAAAGATGCAAAAGCCCCATTTAGGCAAAGAAGAGGCTCAATGAGAACCTGTTAATTGGATTGGCATTTGACAAAAGGCAGATTTTACTTTATGCTAATGTGATTGCGCTTCTCTTTTCCGCACAAAGAAAGTAAAATTAGGTGGGTGCGACTTACACGAGAGCATGGATTGTTTCCGTGTTGAAGTGAATTGAACTAAAAGAGGGTTTTCTAGGGACAGATGTTCTGCGATGAGGTTACGTCTTTGTTTTTTCTGGCGTGGTCAAATGTCCTCCGCTAATGATGTGCTGAGGAAAGGAATTTCATTTTCCAAGGGAAAACAGGTGGTAAACAAACCAGACATGTAATCCTGAAACGATTGAGACAATCTGCCCACATGTGAGTACATCTTTTAGGTAGGGAAAAGCAACACAGTAATTGTGGCATTAATTGACAGCAAAAAACCTTTTTACATTTTGTTGCTTTTTACTTGAGAATAACATTGAATTACTTTTTTTGGTAATCAGTTGCCAAATCACTGGGTACAATTTACATGAAGTTCCTGTGTGACCTTGCACAACCTGTGAACCTGAAACGGAGCCTTCCGCCCACTTACCTAAACCCTAGGATGACTGTAAAAGTCATTACACTGACTGTATCACCACTAGACCCATCGTCTGGACTTCATTGGTCGGAGACTTAGCAGGACCCAATTAGAGCTGCCGCGGTGAACCTGAAGTTGCTGACCAGCGTAAAAGGGATTATTATTATAAAATCACAAACTTTTCTGGTGACACCATGGGGTCGAACGCATCGACCCGCCATCCAAGCGCTGGTCCAAGAAGCCTGGGGGAAATGCATGCATATCCAGTTCCTAAATTCCAAGCGCCTTCATGAAGCGCTTTGTTTTGTTGTTGACGTAGAGACCGGAGGAGGTGTTTCACCCCGACGTGATTAAGACGGATTCCACAGCATGGCACACAACAGGTCAATTAGTCATCTTCAATAACGAGTTACATGTCAATTGTGTGCTGATCATTCCAGAATGTGGCGATGGCTGTCAGGGGCTGTTAGATGAGGAATCAGTGAGTGAGTAAATCAGTTTGAGTTTTGTGCTGAGTCCAACAATGTGCAACATCAATAGGACGGACAGCACATTGCCTGGCTGGAGATGTTGCTCAGGTAATGGAAAAGGGCGCAGGTTTGCATGTTTTCACTGTCTAATTCATATCATTACAGCCAAAGCTTCCATCTCCATGGCCAGAGCCAAAATAATGTAAAGATTTCATTTCAAAACGTTTCTAAGCAACACCATGCGGCTTCGAAGGGAAATGAAGACAGAGAAAACCAAGGGAAACGGAGAAACGGGGCAAGCAAGATGTTTTCATCATGTAGTAAACAAAACATTCCCCTCGCGGGTGAAATCTTGCCGAACATCTGGCCGAATAATCAGGCCCTGTCCGGTCTAAGCTTGCTGTAGAGGCTAATTAGTGAGACGGAGCGGGCAAACGAGGGGAAAGAGAGAGAGGGGTGGGGGTGGGGGTCGGGGGGTTTTGCGGGGGATATAAAGAGACAGCCAAATTTGGTGCTCCAGATTTTTAGGCCAGTAATATACTGTATGTGACCCATATTGAATATTTCCGTATGCTGTATGTGGCCCACTGCACGGCTCTGTGACGTCATGCACGCGGCCCAGGGCAGAGGGTAAAGATGAACAACGGTATAAGACCTCGGGACTTTTCCTAGCCCTGCCTGACCTACTTTCTAACGTTCAACCTGGATTGTAATGAGTACGCTAGCCAACCATCCTCTAGCATCCCGATAAAGCCCCTGAGGAAGGAGCAGTGGTTTCACATGAGACTGAACACACGGCCTTCTGTTTATGTCTCCTTGCTGACAACAAATTGTCGGGGGCCGATCATCGTCAGAGGTAGGGGACTAAAACAAGGCCTTGCATGGAGGGAGAAATTAGGTCAAACGTCAGGCAAGGGAATTAATGGTGCGATGTGAACACAAATTTTACGATACTTAATTCCAACCTTTTCCACTCGCTCACCTCTCAGCGGCCGGACACAAATCCAATCCCCATAGTCTAGCCCTTCTCCTGGCAGCCGCGGAGAGCATCTGATTTACCTGATCCTGTCTCTGCCGTGGAGGGGGGGGGGCTCTCCTTTCGATGACACCACCTCCCACTGGTCAGTGAGCGTCCACCCCCCCCCCACCGAGGGGTTGCCAGGAGCACGGCGGGGGCCGGGCACCAACAACACCTGCCACCCGGAGCATTGTGCTGATTAAGGGGCGGCGTTGACTCGGTGCCGACGGAGCAGAAGGAGTGGGGGAGGGGGGGGGGTGAGGAGGATAGGGGAGGTGAGGGTAGGGGAGGGGGGCTGACAGTCAGGGCACGCTGACGTGCAGCTCCACAACGATGACGCAGCGCTGCTTCCCGGAGAGCGCGTCACGCCACGCAGGAGAACAAAGATCCCTGCCCTCCGAGCTGCGTCGCTGAACGTCAGCGTCGTCGCTTCCCGCTGCCCACCCAAAGCCTGTGTGAGGTCGGATTTAAACAAAGAGTCGGGCTCGCTGTGGAAAATGACCTCCAATCCATTTCGGTGGACAGGCGGGGGCTGGTGCACCGCCAATCCAGCCACGCTGCTGGACGTGCATTTGCTTCAGTCCTTCTTAATGATACTTCTAATGAGGCTCCCAGGAAGTCGCTGTCACGGTGGGAGGACGGGGGGAGGACGGGGACGGGACGGGGGGGGACGGGGGGGGGCGACGGCCGCCTGCTTCCTGTCTGACCCCCGCCTCCCGCCTGACGGGCCGGTCAGGGGGAGGTAGCCAGTGGCGGGGAGGGGTGGGCGGCTCAGGCCCAGGGGAGGTCACGTGACCCGATCTAGATGCTGTCAGTAATGGCGGCTCTAATTGAGCACACACGGCGAAGGTTAGCCGGGCCTGTGATGATGAAGCCGGGAGGAGAGGGGGAGGGGGCAGCAGGTTCTTAATCTCATCACCACATCTCTCCCGGTCATTACCCGTGCTCAATCCAGTTTGGCGTTGGCTAATGATTTACGCTCCAGAATGTCTTGATAAGAAGTCGAGCAGAAATTAATTCAATCATTGGTTAGTGGAAAAAAAAAAAGTCAAGTTTAATCTTCACTAGGTGGGTATTTGTGTCAGTCAACAGCAAATCTATCTATATTAAGGTCTATTATAATTCTTAATTGGACAGATTTATTGATTAAAATGTATTCACATGGGACCTAGCATTTTAATTAATAGGAAGTACAATTTTTTTATAGTCTGAGTCATCTTTTAGCCAAACATCTTCATTGGGATTGTAAACAGGGATTCATATGATTACATTTTACTTTAAAATGACATAAAAATAATTTGAAATGTGTGTAGCAAAGAGAAAGCATAGCTTCAAATTTTTTTTATAAAAATAAACCCTTTGCCCTTGTTTTGGCTAATAAAAACATTTACCTGAATAACAATGTTCAATTTGTACTACATTATGTGCATGATTCAGGCACAGCCTTCAGCTACACATGTTACAATAACATCAAGCAGTTATAATTCCACACATTTATAATGATGGACTGTCCGATTAGTGAAAACATTGTTCTGATCAAGCTCCTCAAAGACTCTGGCGGAACGTTCTAGATTCCAGAGCACGACAATCAGGCTCCTAATCATAGTGTGGAGTCCCTCACTGCCTTTCTCCCTAAGCCTCTAATCAGTGGCGCTGGCTTTTCTCCGTGACATCACGCTGGGTTTCATTAAACGCCAGTACCCCTTAAGAAAACCCAAAACACAGCCCCGATCGCCAGGGAGAGTCCCCAGGCAGATGAAACAGTCTTCTGATTGTGGACGCTTGGATTAGGCGTTAATTAGGGGCCTGTGAGATAAGTCTATCTCGATTAACTGATATTGTTCCTACATTGTTGTTTTGAAGATACCGCAATTTGGAATCAACACTAATTACAAGTTGGTGCAAAAACAACACTAAAGGGGGTTTGTTGGTAAATGAAAAAAAAAAAACATAAGGACCTGGATGTCCTGTGTTCAATGGCTTGAAATGTAAACGATATACCCAAGTAATCTCCATCGCCCCAGTACCGCAGTTATATTTTGCACTCAATTGTTCTGACCGGATGCCAAATGATATAGCACATCAGAACCGTACCGATGTTAGCAAAATATCAAATCAATAAAATGGCATAACGCTGCTCCATCATAAATCATTAATATCTTTTAGCGGTCTAATTGTGGGACATCAGTTTCCACAGTGGACTATTACAGGATCATTCATATTAAACCTAATGCGTAACCTTTTGCCTTGTCTGTTGCTGTGCCTACAGTTGAACCCTTCACCTTTAGAAAAAAAACCATCCCATTACCAGGACTCCCATATTAGCCTATTAGAATGGCTGGAGCGATATTTCATTGGACTCCTTTCTTTCTACCTATTTAGAGTGCGCTGTGGTCCCGGGAAGAAGAAAACACAATTAGGAAACCCAGCCAAGCCTAACAAAACAGCGTTCCGAGGTTGTCCTGCCTCCCAGCCACTCCTACTCTCCCTCTTCAGGGTCACAGCAAAAGCAGACTTCTTTGTGATTCTAATACAGACTAATTTGGTGGAATGCGTAGTGGGAAAAACAGCAGTTGAGGAGAATAGATTGCGCTGGAGGCACTGATTAAGAAGGGGGCGGGGGTAGAATTCACAATGTTATTTTGTGAGCCGTTGGACTCGGATGGAGACTGGCGGGGCCTCCCGTAACTTCACGGAGAGAACTTTTAATTTAGAAGTCACTTCAGTATGGCATACCTTCTAATATCACGTGAGGGCTTTTATTTTGAAGTGGGGAGCATGCCCCGTCTTCAGGTGCTTCCATAACAAACCTTTTCAGTCAGTGACTTTTAACACCTGCCACGGTGACATTCAACGTGAATAAATATCTCCACTTAAATAATGACTTTAATTCAGTGTGTGCTGGCGTGATTGACAAAGGGGCGATAAAGGAGAGCGGATATGGTTTCTTATTACCGTTAATGTGTTCGTTTCCAAGATCAGGGGGAGCTGAATGCTCTGCAGGGATACATGCACCAACCGGATAGACGCACACACACACACACACACATACCCAAGCACACATACACGCACACACAAACGCACACACACACACACGCACACACACACACACACACGACATATTTTTGTCAAGCACATAGACACCGAGCTTGGGAAATGAAGGATAAAGCCATAAAATGTGGGGAAGAGCTCACCAAGGTATTGGAGAGAGGCGAAAGCGCCCGGTCCAACCCCACACCGTTTGTCCCTGGGAGCCGATCAATCTCACAGCCCAAACCCCCCCCCCTTCATCAAATGAAAAGAGAGAGAGAGACACAGAGAGAGAGAGAGAGATAGAGAGAGAGAGAAAGAAAGAGAGAGGTGGCTGAGTGAAGGTGGAGGAGGGAGGAAAATCACTCGGGCTTACTCGTGACCCACTTTCCCACCGCTCCGTCTTTTCCGGTAACGTGAGGCCGCCGCGTTACCCGCCCCTCACCTGAATCGCTACCTTAAAGATGTTTGGGAGTCACGGTGTCGGCTTTCAATGAGGGGAGCGTGAGCCGCGACCTATAGCGACTGGGTGCGCTCTGAATTCAACCGAGCATCCTCAAAGAGGCTCTCCTCGTCTGGTCTGTGTGTATCTGTGTGTGTGATTGAGTGATTGGGTGTTTACATTTACTACCTCCCCCACCTCGTCACCATCAGTGTGTTTGTGAGGACGTATGCCTGGGTCTTTGGACCGCCCTCCAGGGTAAAGGCATGTGACTAGGCCCAGTACACACAGGCCGTCAGCGTCCGTGTGAGGTCATTGGGACTCTGTGACCATCCAACCACACAGTCCACTTCCTTCCTTCTCTCCTTCTGCCATTGAGAAGCGACAATAGGCAGCCCTTTCAGGAACGAAGTCGTGTGTTATCTAACCCCTTGTCATCTAAAGAGATGTGCTCCAGCGTGCCGTCAGCGCTGACCTCATTAGGTCCAGAACAAAGGCCCCGCTACCAAATCTTCCTCCCCCCGGGGCTGGTGTGGACACACCCCCTGATGACATGTAATATCGCCTGACAGGGGCCTGTAATTATAACATGGGCCGGCGCAACACACCGCGGCTCTGGTGGAATGGTGTGTGTGTCTATGTGTGTGTGTGTGTGTGTGTGTGTGTGTGTGTGTGTGTGTGTATGTGTCTCTGTGTCTATGTGTGTGTGTGTGTGTGTGTGTGTGTGTGTGTGTGTGTGTGTGTGTGTGTAGAAGGAGTGGAACGAGAGGTTGCCTGAAAATGGGGGGGGCATGGCGGGGCGAACTTTGTGCCAGGAGTGGGCTGGTGATGAGGGTGTGGACACTGTAATTCCAACTGCCAGACTCGCTTTCATTAGAGTCAACAGCGGCAGGGGATCTGTGTCCGCACGCACACCCACCCACACAAACACACACACACACACACACACACACACACACACACACACACACACACACACACACACACACACACACACACACACACCCACAAACACACACA